>JAANSO010001933.1:0-15016 GCA_036507315.1 Lepidocyrtus fimetarius | reverse complement strand
TTTAGAACATTGCCAAGATCCGTGGTTATCAACAAGGAGATGCCAACTACAAGGATGTCAGCGACCGATTTTTAAATATCTGGGATAAACTGAGGGTCTATGCTGACACCAACAAAGATAACAAGGTAGAAAAACAATTGTATGAAAAACAACCGACAAAAAGAATAACTGAATCGTTATCGTTAAATAGGTCAGCCGGGAAGAATGGCTCACATTATGGACAGAGCCATTGAACGACGAATGGAAGAAATTGTACATGGATTTCATGTTTCGTCTTCAAGATACATCCGGTTAGTATAGTATATATTTTAATAAACTTGAAAGAGGAGCATTTTGTTTTCCCTGGAGACATTTTGTAACAATGACTTTGTTGCAATATGATGCTTATAGGTGATGGTACCATTGATGAAGGAGAATTTACCAACGTGTGTCAAACATTTGGAATCCCACCCGAAGAGTCCAAGGAAGCATTTGCCAAGATCTCCAATGTAAGCATTACAGTCTTTTCCCTAAATATCATAATTAGTTATAGTCCATTTGTTGAAAGTGGTGCCATAATCTTGAGTTGACTGACAAAATTTTATTTTCAGGCCGGTAAGGTGGATATTGATATCAAAGCTTACGAAACACTCTGGAAAGATTATTTTGGTTCTGACGATGCAGCAGCTTCAGGAAACAGCATCTTTGGAAAAGTTAAATTTTAATGATGATCTTTACCTTTATTGTACGCATTTCATCATTAATTAATTTAGGAATATACGGTTAGAATTACAAAAGAATTTCGCCATTTTATTTTTCGTCTTTTCTACTAAAAATCTTGGTATCAATACTTTTTCACAAGTAAAATTATTGAATTACTTTGCTGGTTTAGTGATGTGCCAAATTGATCAAATACAAATTATTTGAAACTTGTAAAGCACGTGTGTCACCTTGAATGACCCTGGTCTTTCTAAAATCAAAGCGATCTGTTGCAAATAAAAACTCCTATACTTTACTCTCGTGTTAATGAAATCATTTGGACTCATTTATCGTAATCGTAGTAATGGACAAACAAACAATTAAAATTAAATAATAGGTAGAATAGATAACAAATAGTAACATATAAAGTTATTATTTGTTATCTATTATAGGTAGTTAAAAGAAATAAGGAATATTCAAAAAAGCTTGGGCTTACAAGTTCCTTTGACATTCACATAAAAATTGCAAAATTTCTCATAGAATGAATATGAGACCTTTTACCTTCATTATATGTTACAAACTTTTGACCTTGATAAATCGCAAGATCACACCACAATTGAATCTTAAGCTGTAAGTGAAAGGAAATACTTTCGATAATCAAAGAAAAAGGAGAGTGCCAGGAAATTGGGCTGTTGAATCAGACTGTTTAGTGGATTACATATTATTTTATTTTCACTTCTTAAAACCACTTTTTCTCATCATCAACAAACATAAAAAAATCTTATCTAAAATCTTATAGTACTGATAATAGTAAAAAGGCTTTATCAAATAAGCTTAATCCGATTAATGTCTGGACTGGAAGTCTTTTGGCAATGCAAGCTTTAATTACATTATATGCTAGATTTGCAGCTTATTTTGCAAAACCAGAGCATATAAACTGTGCTCCACAGCTAGCAAAACTTCTTGTGAACTTGCTACATCTGCCATAATGATCGGAAAGTTCATTTTGTTCAGACCGTTTCTTCTTTGTTGACTCTTTCAAGTCACAAAGTGAGGAGGCAGAGCAGCAATCCCCAAACCACTATTAAAGTGAACCCTTTTCCTTTTACTTTAGAGCATCATTGTCAAGCTGGAAGCTCACAGAAGAACCATAATAAGATTTAGTCACCATCTCCGACACCAAACCACCTAACAACAAATGCAGACCATCAACAAGGCTCTCTACCCCATCGTTGGCTTTACCGTACACTTGCTTTAATATAAGCAAGCCATTGTAAAGAATACAAAGAAAGTGACAGATATGGTAAACTCATATAGGCGGCAGCTTATGCACAACAATACATACATTCATCGTACATTATGCTTATTCCTCTCAATCCTTGTGTGGCCAAAAAGCTCAGTAGCCAACTAGACAAATGCCAAACATTGCAAGTAGTAATGGGAACGACTTTTAATAATATGTGAAATACAATAGTGTTGCTGGCTGGCTGGTGGAATAATCTGTTGAAGAATTGATAATGGAATGCAAAGTCGAGTGTAATGTACATCAGGTGTATAAGTTACGTAAAAAGTTTGTCTGATGATGAGCAGAGCATATTATTCAAGTATGAATCTATGGGTTTTCTCACTATTACTCATTTTATATTTTGTACAATTTTGCTTCAACCGTAATGCAGAAATGCAGCCCATCATCATACAGCCCCAATGATATCTTCTTCTTTTGCTTGCTATTAAGAATTAAAAAGTTATTTCAGTTATTACGTCTGTCTGTAAATGTAATTTTATTTTTGCTCTTCTCTTCACCCAAGTCAATTTCTCAATATTTGTGTGTGAGAAACCAAAATCAAACTAACTCTTTTCACCAAGCAAGAAACAAGTGAGTGTTACAAAAACAATAATAAATAGCAAAACGGGGAAATCTTTAGATTCACTCCTACTCGGAGTGATTAAGAAGACTAAAAATTGCATTGTATAAACTGAGCATTTTTGTTCTTGTATTGTTTACAATGCAAAATAAATGGAGAAACTAAAAAGTGTGTATCAGTATTACTCACTGACATACACCTTCTTCATCATCATTTACCTACTACAGTCTTCTTAACTCCTTTCTTCAAGCTTCCACATACGTCTTCTTTTGAAGTTAAGAGGTTCTTAAGACATACTGCATATTAGACTGCATCTAAATAGTTGAAAGAACATATTATTGCCAAGGGAAGAGCCAAACAGCCTGAAGATTTAAATTGGATGTAGTAGTGAATAAGAATGAACAAATCGGAGCGGATATAAAAATTGCCTTTTGAAACTATTTCAATTTAAAGTAGATACGGCTAGATATTATTTATATCCTACAAGCAGCAATCATTATTGTAATTTAATGACGTTTTGAGTTTTAATCACGTTTATTTGTGCAATACCTATGTTTGTTTTAACACTTAACCATCATTCTCTGCTGTTATTGTTTTATTTGGGAGACAATTTCAAGAACAGCGCAGAGAAATCAAAAAGTTTGTATAGCGTTTTTTAATGTGATTCTTTAAAAATGTACACATCTATTTAGACCTTGAATTAGATGCAAAAAATTGTGATTTTACGTTGTATTAGTGGAAGTTCTATATAATGTGACATTGTGCTGTAAATTTTGTAAATCCTCTGGCCGTCTTAAATTTGAATATTTTGTGCTGTGAAAGTTGTGTTCCTCTAATACGGATCCACATGAGTTTACAGGAACAATAAATAACAAATACGGAAATAACATGATGTAAAATACTTGGAACTACTCATGCATTTTTAAAACAATGACCTGCAGTTGGATTTTTTCTAAATTTTACTGTAAGTACTCATTATTCTGCTATACAATATTGATGTCATGAGTAAGCATTTATTTTTTAAGTTATTGTATATAATATGATGAACGAATTTCAAGTTGAACTTTCGTTTCGTTAATATGAAAAAATCAAGAAAACATAATTTGTTAGTAGGAGTTAGAGTATAATATAAATATCAACTTTAACATGAAGATTAAAAGAATTTCAAGATATTATGCTTGATGGGAAGCTTCTATCGAAATACTTTGTGTCATAATATTAATAAAAATTTAGTCATAGTCATAATTTAATTAAATATGAGTCATGCTTTTAATTTTTGTTTTGAAAGTAACGCCTTCCTGACAGTTAAATTTTTCCTGAATGATTTGCCTTGAAAGGGATTTTTACAATTTGTCAATGAGCCATAAATTGTGCAATTCTTATTTCTAAATAAATAGATCAACTAATTTTAGTATAACGTTAACGTAACCGCATTGACAAAAAATCGTCTTGACCTGACCCATTTTGGCTGTTCTGCAGTGCAGTGCAGCCTACCATTCTATTAAACTCTGATAGTTAAGTATATCCACACTAGCCAAAACCAATTAGATTATCAATAGCATGAATGCAAACCAGCTGTAAAAGTCATTATCAAGATCATTTTTTCTCTTTCTTATGCAAAGATAACGGCCACGCGACAATGATTTTATTTTCAATTTAACAATGATCTTGTTATTTTTATGTATGCGTATAAATGAAAAGGAGGAGCTAAAAATTGGAGCTCATGCAGAACATTTTTAATAGAAGCACCAAACAACAATTTAACTTCAAAGAAAATCATTATAAATGTCTATTTTTGTTGATTTTTGCTTAACATTCGCCTCATCCAGTGACATAGTGCATCTAATCTTTGTTGAAGTTCCTCACGTCATTTTAGAATTAAAAATATGGGGATATAAATTATATTTGTTCAGCTAATAATTCTTATTTTAATCGTAAATAATATAATGTCTTGAAAATGACAAGGAGCTTTAATTAAACTTATAAAACATGAGTATATGCTCTATTTTAAATGATGATAAAATAATTAAGTTCAAACGACGGTATTTTAGTGAAGGATGTCGTTGCTAATTACTTAGCTGATATGTACGTATGTAATACAAACAACAATAGGTATTAATGTATAAAAGCAAGTGGAACATCAGTAGCAAGGTGAGAGAATTATTTTAAACTGGTTCACATTGACTGCAATTTTGCGTGGTGTTTTACTTCCCTTTTCTGCCTACCTCCTGCGAAAATACTCAAGTACAATTTTAATCTACAAAAAAGGCTTTTTAAAAATGAAACTGAACATTTTTCATCAACTAAGGTATAAATACTTCAAATGTAATCGTAAAGCATAGATGAATTAGACCAAAGTAGATTTAGATCATTTTATAAAGCGTCATACAATTTTCAAATATGATTCATTTAAAACGATATATAAACGTTTTATTTTTGCACTGATTCTGGGCAAGTTTTGAAACAGGAATTTAAAAACTCTGTCATTCTGAATTAGACCAAAGTAGACTAGATCATTCTATATAATGTCATACAATTTTCAAATATGATCTATTTAAAATGATATATAAACGTTTTATATTTATTTTTGCACTGATTCTGGGCAAGTTTTGAAACAGGAATTTGAAAACTTTGTGATTCAATGTGATATTTATCAAATAGGCTGATAATTCTTCCTTTTCATTGTCTTTTAAAAAATTCTCATAAGACTTTTGCAAGCTCAAATGTGGAAAACGCTTATTCAAATCAATACAATCATTGTTAAGAGTTTTGTCAATCTTCATTTTTACGGAAAAACAAATTGTAGCTTTTAAAATTTGTAAAGTTATCATTCTTCCGATTAAATCAAACAATTATTAGTATAAACAAAACATTTGTTATTCCTAATTCAATAGAAAAACTGAAAATATCACCTAAACCTTTTAATACGTTGCACTAGTTTTACTTTAATTACATGTCGTGTGAGTTGCATGGCTTAACCACAAGGTATTTATTAAAAGTAGGTATAAAAATATTATTTAACAATTACAAATTGTCTAAAAGTTAAATTGTGCTTCAGCACACAATATAAATAACATAAATAAATCCTTTGTTACTGAAAAGACTTTATTTTGCATATTATGACAAGCCTTTTTGAAACAAAAACTTTTGCAATAGTGAAATTTTGAAACAAATTTTCTTAAATACTTTGTCTAGTTCTAGTTTGTTCATTTCCGGCAACTAGTCTTACGTCCCTTTGAATCCTATAACAGCAATACATGCACTGCAAATTTTTTCAATGCCTTAACTGGCTACGCTACGTGCCTGTCCTAAGTATAGTGTACATCTCTACGTTGTTGAAATACAGATTCAAACCTTGTTTATGTTTAAAATAAAGAAATTCTAACATTCTAAATAATTAAAAAGGTGCTGGAAAGTTATTTAATTTTTCTTTTATTCTCTTGGCTTTCTTTGAATGATTCATACTTTATTTTAAAGTTCCAGAAGTTTAGTCTTGATTTAGGCTTTACAATAGACATATTAAATAAAAATAATTATTATTTATAAATTCTTAGGTATTTTTATTTTGGTTTAATTTGATCATACGTAAATAAGTGTCATTTAAATATGAAGTTTAATAATACGAATGGTCTGTAAAAAATGTCTAAATATGTTTGTGAGTACAAACACAACTATGCATGAAAGTAAAATTTAAAGTAGGTTAGACAAAACAGAGGGGGTGTTGTTGCAAGTAACATTATCGGTTAAGATTGCCAACAAACATTATGCGAAAATGAAGTCTACCGTAAGAAATGTGAATATACGTACCACTACTATTCACTACATAATATTAAGTTTCATTAGTTCAAAAGAGTGCTCCAAAAGCCCAAAGCCCTAATTCCACGTATAAATCATTTTTCATTCTTTGACTGACTCAACCAGATTGGTTTAGCGTGCATTCCAAACTTTCTGGTTTACAAACAGCAATAACATTGGATCCTTTTCATGTGCAGAATATGATCGCGTATGATATCTGTAAATGGCAACTGCTAAAAAATTATTTCAATGTGAACTGCCATGCTATACGATAAAATTTCTCACCTGAAAGTCATGTTTTATCTAGTTTTAAAGTAATGATAATGATGAGAATTTATCATAAATAGCATAAATAGGCTACAGTAGATAAATGGATGAAAGGATGCTTATTATGTTTTTTGTGTAATAAAANGGATGCTTATTATGTTTTTTGTGTAATAAAAACACTGCGCAGTTCAGTTAATGCATCAAATAAACTTGCTTCAATTAAGCTGATGATGGACATGTGGATATGGATGACTTTTTAGTTGTATCTTCGCCTAACGTTTCGTGAGGTTTTGTGATTGTGATAATAATACATCTCACGGATTTTTTGCAGTTCAGGGAGCAAATAACTTTTCTATCTTGTATAGATTTGCTCTTTTATTTTGCTTATTTTGCTTTAGCTTGAACAAAATGACCAAATTTTACTTTCATTGATCAAATTTAGGTAGATCCAAAGTCATATTACACTAAAATTTATTTACTGTTGGATATGTAAACCTCGCTTTGATAACTGCAGTTAGAATTCGAGACGCGATTGGATTTCATTTTCGGTTTTTGAAAGGCTTGCTTACAATGGAGTGGAACGATAGCCGCTCACATTTACAATGATGTGTAATTGTGTAAACTTCACCTTCACCAAACTTTCTACATTAAGAAATCCGGGAAACGGAACAGTTTATTCTTTAAAGCAACATTAAAATAAACAATGAAAATGCAGTTGACGCTATTAAAATTTATGAATGGGAAATAAAGATAGAATATAAAACTTATAATTTACGGGTAAAACCTCTAAAATTGGAAAAGCATATTATTTTATGCAAGGCGGCAATCATATTAGCTATAAAAATTTATTATGTTAGCTCTGTATAAATAAAGTTTTACCGAATAGTATAGGTTACGAGTAATTACTATCAATATTTCATTTTAATTAAAGTATGATCTTCCTTCGTTAATTCCAGGTTTCTAAAGAAAATAGCGCATCCGGATCGGGAATGAAAGACTGGTCTAGAATGTAGCGTCTTCCACCAGTAAAAACTTGTAGTACAATGTTGGAAATCGGTTGTAGGGTGGTTCGTGGGCCAGATTGGAAGTGGGGATCGCAGGTAACATACAACTCGGATATGTGCGTCTATAAGTCTTTTTAAAGGTAAACTGTAACAGAAGTTCATATTATGAATTTTTAGGACAATGGCGAAGGCCATGTCGGGACAGTGGTTGAGGTTGGACGACCCGGATCAACGTCCAGCCCGGATAAGACCGTTGTAGTGCAATGGGATATGGGATCAAGGTATTTTAGACATTTATCTATTGAAAGACTGAAAGTTTACTTTGTTTTTGAAAACCGTACTAGTTTGTGTTTACAACTCTATTGTTTTTCTTACCAGGACTAACTACCGCGTAGGTTACCAGGATGCGTATGATTTAAGATTATTTGACAACGGGCCTGCTGGTGAGTCTTCTACAAACATCTTTTGCACTACAAATCATTAAAATGTTTCTTAATACTCCAAATTCCTTTTTCATAGGTGTTAGACATCCTAATGTTATTTGCGATGGATGTAGAGATGTAGCCATTTTTGGAATGAAGTTTTCCTGTAAAGTTTGCTCGAATTTGCAAAATTCCGATGTCTGTTCATTCGATTTATGTTCTGTATGCTACATGAATGACACGCATGACTTATCTCATCCCTTTAGACGCTATGATACTCCATCCTCACAAGGGTGATTATTTCATATCTATTTCCTTACTTCTAATGATAAAAGACATAACTTGAGATAATTTTTTTTCATACTCAATATAGCGTGGACTTGCCTCCCAGATCAGAAAGTACCAAAATTGTTTCCCGTGGCATTTTTGCCGGAGCCAGAGTGGTAAGGGAATCCTGAATATTGTAATTTTTATATTTTTAAGATATGATTTTAACCTTAAATATCTCAATCTTTTAGGTGAGGGGTTGTGACTGGGACTGGGGACTACAAGATGCGGATGGTAATCATTATTAGTAACAATCATTACAGACATATCCATTATTGATACACAATATTACAGCATATATCTCTCTCAAATTGGAAAATATTATCTCAGCATTCTTAACTATGTTCATTAGAATAAATTAGATAATTAGGCTTTGGTGATATAGTCTAGACACTATTCAAAGTAGGCCCATACAATTTTATGTAAATCAAATGGCTTTTTAATATTTCTTCTCTTCTTGGCTCTAAATTAAAACTTGCCACATTTCCTGATAAAGTTTTTAGGCTATTTATTACTAGCTCTATTTCTTTTCATGTGTTCATTATTGCCTAGAATTTTTGCGAGAATCATTTCAAATGTATTCCTTTTTCCGTCTAGGTCAACCAGGTCGCGTTCGAGATATGAGGGGTAAGAATAGAATTTGTTTTTAATAGTCCTTTAATGATAAATTACCGTCAAATTATAATTTTTATTTAATACTTTACAGGTTGGGATCATGAATCTGGGCGTTCCGTAGCAAATGTAATATGTAAGTCAATCATTTCAAATCAAATAATTGATTCTATCAATACTTGAAATTTATGAAGCTTTTGGGTATATAATATGTCGATTGCTTTAATTGTAGGGAGTTCCGGATCAACCAATGTATATAGATTAGGTCATAAGGGGAAAGTAGATTTAAAATGTGTACAGGCTTCTTCTGCTGGATCTTATTATGTTGATCATCTTCCAGTTTTGGGTAAATTTGCTATAAATTCCTACCATTTTGCTGTATTACATGGTACTAACTTTGATTACTGATTGATTAATTGCAGGAATGCCAAACTTGACAATAAATAGATCTAGTGCTTCGACTGCTGCTAAAAGTATTTCTAGTAAATCTTCATATAACTTTAGTGTAGGTGATAAAGTATGTACTAACTTTGATTGCTGATTGATTAATTGCAGGAATGCCAAACTTGACAATAAATAGATCTAGTGCTTCGACTGCTGCTAAAAGTATTTCTAGTAAATCTTCATATAACTTTAGTGTAGGTGATAAAGTACAAGTAGTTCAAGATCTTACGAAACTTAAGGAAATGCAAGATGGTCATGGAGGATGGAATCCAAGGATGGCTGAGGTTGGAGTTTTAATCAGTGCTATATGTAGAATTATGTATGTAACATGTTTTGAAACAATTTTGGTAATATTTTTGTTTTGTACGTCTTTCCAGTTTGTGGGTAAAATAGGAACTGTACATCGAGTCACTGATAAAGGCGACATAAGAGTTCAGTATGACTCGGGCATCAGATGGACATTTAATCCAGCATCTGTAACAAAAGTAACAACTTATGCAGTTGGTGACCAAGTACAAGTTATTAATTGACTTTGCCAAGGTACGAGAATTGCAGAAAGGTCATGGAGAGTGGGTAGATGTGATGAAAGAAATCCTAGGAAAATCCGGCACCATTGTTAAAGTGTACGGTGACAACGATCTGCGAATTAATTTTGGTCCATCTGTGTGGACAATGAATCCCCTCGCTGTAAGGCTAGTCCCTTGTGATAGATTTGACTCTAATAATTCAATGTATGCCAATGCCAATCGAAGAGAAGACTCCTCATGTAAGTCTATTATTTTTAAATATACTTTTTAAATTTTGTCTTCCGAAATTTAATCGCGGTTATAAAATGCAGCTCAAGACCCAATGTCTTCAATGTTATCTCATTTACTGGATGATATGTCCGCTGATACATCCTACACGGTTGAACGGTTTATTAAAGAGGCAGCTCAGGGAAGAGTTGAAGCTGTAAGGAAAATGCTGCCAAAAATGAAGGATAGGGTAAATCTTGAATGGCTCAAATGATTCACTTCAGTTAGAGCTGAGAATGTCATTTGAAGAATTAATGAACGTAATTAATTTTCAGCTAAACCACAAGAGTAGCGGAAAAAGCGCGTTGCAAGTGGCAGCCCATCAAGGACATATTGAAATTGTTGTCCTGCTAATTGCCGCCGGGGTCAATTTGGAGGTTGCCGATGATGATGGAGATTCTGCCCTTCATTATTCAGCGTAAGTATTTTTAAATCGAGCTAATATAAGGATATTTAATATCAGGTATTTATTATAGTTTTTATTTTTTTAGATTTGGTAACCAACCGCTAGTAATGGATATTCTGTTAAAAGGAGGTGCTTTGGTAAATGGTGTTAACAAAGGCCAATGTACACCACTTCATGTCGCAGGTGAGTAATTATAATGTCAGTTTTTATGGGTGCACCTAGCCCATTATATATTTCTATATTGGTTTCCTGTTATAACGCTCATGCAATTTTCAACTTTCCAGTCAACAAAAATTTTACGGAATGTGTAAAAACGCTACTAAAGTTCAAATGCAACACAAATATTCAGGATTCGTATGGAGGTCTGTGAATCTACTTGCTCGCTCACGCTCAGTCCTAATGGAGAGCACAATCAGTCCCTCAGTTTTTAAATAGTGTCCTGTTCCAGTTACATTTGATTGAATCGGAACTGGACATTATGTAAAAACTTTACTGTTTGAGCGCCAGCAGGACTGAGCGTGAGCACTATAATAACTAAAATTTCGTATCAAGACACCGCACTTCATGATGCAATCGGAAAGGACCACCGTGATATTATAGATTGTTTAATTAATACACCTGGAGTAGACTTTACGCTGAAAAATAACAGGTTCGATCCTAATTATAAAAATTAAGTCCTTGCGTTTACGTTTTAAATGCATTACATTAATTTTCATTTTGTATTCACATAGGGGCTTTAATACTCTTCACCATGCTGCTTTAAAAGGAAACCATTAGTAAGTTTCATTACATTATGTAATAGTTGTGGACTATGAATTTAGGCCAGTTAAAGTATTCAATCATGTACACTGTATAAAAATGCTTCGTTTGATATTAAAGTGCAATAGAACGAATTATTGGGAAGGCAAGACAATTGGTGGATGTAAAAAAGGACGATGGGTTTGCTGCACTTCATTTATCCGCTCTAAATGGGCATTATACTGTTACTAAAGCCCTTTTAGAACAAGGGCAAGCCGAAATTGATATCCGAAATAACCGAAAACAAACGCCTTTGTCTACTGGCTGTCTCCCAAGGCTATTGTGGGATTGTGGAGTTGCTTGTATCTAAGGGAGCCGCAATGTCGCCGGAGGATGAAGACGGCGACACCCCGTTACATAAAGCACTTGGCTTTGGTGAGCTACATAATATATTGAGCCTTTATTGTTTGTGGAGTAGTGGCACAACAATACGCTATATATAATAATGAATATTATTCTTGCAGGAAGGGATAGCCGTGGAAAAGGAAATGCTGGGTAAGTTAATGCGGACATTCATAGAAAATGCTGAATATTGACTATTTTTAAAGATCATTTAAATTACTGAAACTTTTATTGCTTATTAGTTCTCAAGATCACCCGCACATGCCAAATCCAATGATTTCAATGGAACTACGGAAACATGAAAACGCTCCAGTCATTGCTGAGGTAAACTCCAAATTTAAGGATTTACACTCAAACTTAAGAATCGCACATCAAATTCCCACATGTTTAATTATAACATTTGGAGCCGAATTGTGCGAAGAATAATTTCCTTTGGGACGGCAGTTTACTAACATTGTAGTTTACTTGTATCAATATTCGAAGGAAACATTACTATAGTTAAAATAGGAAGGATACTAGTGTTTTTTTCTGTTTCTATACTAGTTTAATTATTTGATCTTGATATATAGATTGTAAATTGCCTTACTGCTCGTGGATGGACGGGAAATGAAAATGAGATGGGGGCAGCAGCCCTTGCATGCTTTCTAGCCCAAGCCGGTGCAGATTTAAATAAGCGAAACCGACGTGGCGTATCCCCCATGGATTTAGTTAGTTCTGATCGTTTAAAAGACATGCTTATACACTATTCACAAAACAGGTTTGGAACTTGACTACATAAAATTTTTATTTGAAAGAGTTTGGCTATAAACCCTAATATTGTGTACTAAATACATTATAAATATTTTTGTTGCAGGAGAAGATCAATGAGGATAGAAGAAGCATCTTCTTCAAGTCATGGTATTATGTCGTCAAGTGCTGGCATAACCACAGCCATCAATACTCCAACTAAAACAGCAGAGTGTTTGTTGTGTTCAGAAATTACAGACTTGGTATATTTTGAACCATGCGGTCACCAGCTTGTGTGTGAAGAGTGTTGTATTCGAATGAAAAAGTGTCTTAATTGCCATCAGTCAATACTCAGGAAGCTGACATCTCAAGGACCTGTGTTTGAATTCTAACAGCAGACCTGGAACCACACAACCCAGTGCAGAGCGTTTACGTTATTTAGAAAACAAATTTGCGGAAATCGAAGAAACCTACTGTTGCTCAATATGCATGGAAAGAAGACGCAATATCGCCTTTCTTTGTGGCCACCAAAGCTGCGAAAGATGTTCGGAATCACTTGTAAATTGTCACATGTGCAGAATGCCTATTACTCAACGGATTAACTTGTACTGACCCACTTCACTGATGATCTTTCTCGATGTTTTATAGTAACCGGAAGCAACTTTTCCATCGCATTGTATGTACTACTACGTGTGTAACTAATAATATTGTCAAGCATTTAATTGCATTTAGGAAATAGTTTGAATATACGCTATTCTACTAATATAAGTGACACTCCTGTTACACAATTGTTACACTTTCTACATATTTATATTTTGCAGAATCACCAAATTAACTATAGTTACAATATTAGATTTTATATGCTGGTTTTATATAGCTAACCATACCTGGCATGAATTCGTGTTGTGCGATTACGTAATTAATAATTTTCTGGTATATGCATTTGCAAGAGTTTCAGTTTCTATTTTAGAAATTGATACTCACAAAACAGGAAAACGTTTGTCTTGTTTATGTTTAAATATTGCCTTTTTAAGAACTGAATTTCAAAAGACAAGAAACCTATTATTATTATACCAAAGATGCTTAGAACAATTCAGTTTGTCTTGTCATTTTATTTTATTGATAAAAATGTTCAGTGTTATAATTTGTATTATACGTTTGATATCGCAAAGACTACTTAAACATATAAAATGTCCAGAAGCTGAATCTGGTCGGTCCTCGCCCTCGCTTATCGATTTTTTATCATAGCAAAAATGTAAGCACCTACTACATCGATATATTACATTGAAATAAGTATTTTTTAACAATGTCGTACATTTTGCAATCGTCAACAACTAAAAACTTGCTTACAATCACTTATTAATGCAAATTTCGTACATGATTAATAAAAAATTGTTGCAAAAAAATAAATTAGTTTCACGCATGCTTATTTATTTGCTATCTCATCAGATCTGAATTAGCTGATCCTTGTCAACTAGCTGTGCTCAATATTGGACTGTTTTTTCTTTCTCCCACTGTAGTTTTTGTGGGTGTTCCATCGAATGACCTGTTTGGCAGACACGAAATAAATCAACAATTTTACTTAAAAATTAAAAGGACAACTATTCTCAATCATTCAAAATCATTCCAAATATTTTCACCTGGTTAAAATAGGAAAGTGGTCCATCATCAAATTGCAAACATTCCTTTCAACTATTTCAATTTCTTCATTTGCGTCAATAATTTTAACAGGAGGTCCTTGAATGCTTTTGTAGCTTTGAATCAGGCTAAAATATATTGTAAAGTTGTTTTTAATACAGAAAAAGAAAACATCTATACCAACTAGCATTTCTAAAATACATACTTTTCCCGAAATTCCTTATTATTAGCAAGTAGCTGTTCTTCTTTTGTATTTGTCGTATTGCGATAAGCATGGCGATATCTGCGAACATCCTCACTAACTATTAAAAATAATATCAAATCCGGACGAAGTAAATCTGCAGGCCATTTGAATATGACAGGTTCAGGCTGAATTTTTGTTTCTGTAACCTCATGAGAAATTGCGTAAGCTGCCGTGCTAGGCCAAAATCTATTTTACCATTTAATCAGCATTTAAAAACAGATAAATTAAAACAGTAATAATAGATAATTATCTTGTACCTATCAATAACTATTCCATTATAAAACTGCGATGAAATAATGTCTTGCGCTGCTAAATAATTTCCCAACGAATAATAAGCTCTACGTAATCCTTCTTCTTGTTCATCAAAAAATCCCTTTAAAAACTTTATTCTCTGGGGAGGAGTGTGATGTAAGTCCATTTGCAATTTATTAACCAACGCTGTAGAAACTCTGGTCTTGCCTAGACGTTTTATGTCAAAATATGACATGAATTATGACAACTATAAAGACTTTATGTTAAATCTTCAAAAGTGTAATTTTTATACCCCCACTTACCACTTCCGTCCAAACCTTCGACAACAATTATAGGCATTTTTGGCTTTATAACGGACATTGGTCTTACTCTAGGTTGGTATGTCACAGGTTCTATAACACC
>JAANSO010001932.1:0-15018 GCA_036507315.1 Lepidocyrtus fimetarius | reverse complement strand
TTCCACTCATGAATTCTCTACAAATCCCAGTCTTCACTTTCTCACTTTATCTTCCTTTCATGTCTTCCTAACCACTTCAAAATTCACCAGTGCAAAATAAAATAAAATGGATTTCAATGCAGCATAATTTCTACAATGATAATTGAGTTCATTTGTATTGTAAATTATGATAATTTTTAAACAATTCATATTCTAAGTTTAGCTTGACGCATATTTATTAATTGACTACTTTGATTGCCTCTTTGTCGCATTTTATCTTTCATTAAATACTATTTAGATTTAAAAACTAGAACACATTTTCCTACATGAGCTTGTGCCATCGGGGATTCAGAAGTTCTCGACACGTGTCGAAAAGCTTGATCGTATTGACTAGGTGAAAAAGATTTGGCAACTACAGGCACAAGAACTTTTGCTTCCACTAGTTTCTTACACTCCAATAGAATCTCTCTCGGGGAATCTTTCTCTAAATTGCCCGACATCTAAAAACAAAAATACATTAAAATTAAATTAAGACGTAATTTTCAAGTAACTTTTCCAAGTAATTAACGTCTTACCCTGAAAAAATTAAAAGGAAAGAACAAAATTGACAATAGAAAAGCTCGTATACTCCTCCGAGTATGATTTAATTCAACGGGAAACGTTTCGATTACTTCATTTTCTGAATTTTTACAAAACTTCCTCAGTAGTGGTGTCATGAACGAACTATCAGTATTAATTACGATGTCAAATATTCTAAAAACACAAAACATACACTTTAATATTTTGGTAATTGACATTAATATTTATTGTTAATTAAATTATTAACCTTTGTGTAAGATTAGGTTAGTAACGAGTAATCTCTAGGTATAATAAGATGACTCTCCGCCCCCAAGGTTTTCAAGGAATGTAAGAAAGTTCTTTGGGCAACTCCCGAACTAAGATCTTCCTCTTTATCAACACTTTCCTCAGTAGAAATGGTAACACGGGCCCCCCACCCTTTAAAAATTTGTGTGGCTAGCAACCCAACCCCATCATTTTTCGTAGAGCTTCCTAGATGAATAAGTACCCTGCAAAGTTAATTGTAAAACTTTATTATTAATGTAATGTTCAAACATTAAAATTAAAAGTAAGAACAAGTAAGACACCTTTTATTTTTGGCATTTTGTGTATAAATACTCTGCTTTTGGACTACCTCCCTCCAAAAAGTAGTAAAAGCATAAGGCATCGTAGCAGCTCCTTCAAAAGTGATATTATTCGGTTTCGGAGCTACAATGGCTTCAGGAACTGTAATAAATTCAGACATGACACCCTGCGGAGCCCACAGGGGAAGGAGAACCCAGACCCTATCGGTTATCTCCACGTTGGTGACTTGATGTCCGATATCCACAACAACTCCAGAGCATTCTCTGCCGAGAACCCAAGGTCCATGAGTCTAATCATTAAAAAATAATTTATTTATACTTTATCTTACGTAACTATCCTAGACATATTAAATATGCGTACCACAGGTAGTCCTAAATGTCTTCTAAGTAAGTGATTATATCCACAAGCAATTTGCGCATCGATTCCATCAATTCCAACAGCTTTCACTTGAACAACGACTTCATTCGGGTTTAGTACAGTTGGAGATGGAACAATCGTTAGAGTGATGCCCTGAAACCCCAATCTTTAAAATTAATCCACAATCTATCAATTAAAATACTTTTAGTTCATTTATTTTAATCTTACGTCAATCCCTCGCCTCGTACTTGTCGACATAACAGTCCGCATAACATACTGATTTCCATTTGAACTTGAAGACAACGGACTGGAACTCCCCACAGATCTGAAACTGTATCCAACACAAACACCGATCAAACCTCCCGTGACCAACCCCGCAACCCCAAGGACAACCGCTTGCCTAGACACTTTAAAATTCAAACTTTATTAATTTTAATTACAAACTAGTAAAAATTTTAAAATTAACTCACCATCTTTAAGCAGTAGCGCCCTTGTTTGGTAGATAAGCTCGTGGAATTGTACATGTAGCCTTTGAGATCTTAAAAAATGTAAAACTTCCTCCACCTTATCGCGAATCCCGTTCCTAACTGTGATTATCGACTCGCTGTTTTCAATTCTTTCAATAAAGATGATTGTATTCTCGTATAGTAAACTAATTCTATTCTTCAATGTTTGCAGGAGTGTTGTATAAAAAGGCTGTAAAAATTAAGATTCCATCATTTAAAACTATTTTTAACTTAACACTTTGGTAACTAAAGGTAGAGTCCGTTTTTTTAACGGTAGGCTACTAACGGTTGGCCACAATTGTGGACACCCTTAGCTCCTTAAGTGTTAATTAATCTTGAATCTTACCTCTGTAGAGTCGTCAATCTGCGCCCGTAAATGTGTCACAGTATTCTGAACCTTTTCTTGTAAGGCATGATGAACAAAAACGTCATTTCCAAACCTTCCAACCGTCATAATTGTCCAAGATAACCTTTCTCGAAGATAACCCCAAGAGCCATGCAATAATTAAAAGCTGTTATCTTCCCGATAACCACCAAAACTTTTCAAACACTTAAAAACCGCTTTGACAAGTGCATTTTCAAAATTGCAAAAACAACGAAATAAGTTTTGAACGAATAACTGACTTGAACACAATTAAATTAACCCGTAATTAACTCAAATTCTTTAATTTTAACGATAATTAAATTAAAAATTGCGTTTTAAGGAAAAAATCTTGCATAATATGTACATTACAGGATGCGGTATAGATATAGCAGCTGATCAACATTCAAATGAATATGGGACAGGACAAGGCACAGACACGAGCTCAAGCCCAACCGTACTTTTTCCATCATCATCATCATGAATGTTTCCAAAAGTATTCCAAAAACATTTTTTTATGGAATAGTTTTCCATTCATTTCCTAAACATTATCTAACCACGGGAATCTCACTTTGCCCCAAATTTGTTCTTTTTATTTACCCAGCTTTCACTTCCGGTTCCCATCTTTTCCCCGCATGTCAGATTTTGTTTGTTTACCAAATTGGAAATGATTTTAAGTGATGAAAAAAACGTTCTTTGGAACAAATGCGCTTTTAACTCGCTCTATTTTCTTTTGAGCACGATCTTTCCCATTTCCAATAAGGATTTGCGGGGGCCTGCATAAAATTATTTTAATTGGGTCGTACATCAATTAAAACCCGGATTAATTAAAATACTGCGCCACTTAAAAAGCCTGTGTTATTTTTAAGAAGAAATAACAAAGTGGGTTTTATAATTTACATTTGAAAGGTTAACTGCAATGGCAGCGGTTCACCGTATTTTTGAAACGAGTTGAGGAATTACTTGGAACTCCAACTTCCAACCTTTTTAATGGAAGGAATCCATCCACTGGAAACATTTTAAAAGGAAATGGAAGCTGTAGGCTGGAATAGGTTTAGACAACCGCCGCAAAAATTGGAGGAAAAGGTAACGTTTTAAGTAAATAACAGTGTAAATTTTATTGAAGTGTTAGCGAAAGCGGCGTTATTGCGAATTGCATTTTCACTGTTTTTTTTATTATGATGAATAGCTTTGGTTTATGATAAAAAGGGCAATTCTGCAAAATCTCGTTTCCAACGAAGGATCATAATGCGAAACATCAGCGGAAATGATTTTTAAAGTGCTTCTTCATTCCCTTTCGCCTTTGTACCCCGGACCACAGACACTTTAAAAATTGCAAATATTTTCAAATATAAAAAGCGAGAAAGAAAGCCTTGTTATCTCCGCTTTGAATTATATAAGAATACAATTTCGGCAAAAATAGAATGCGCATCAAAATAAAATTATCCTGATTTACTGAAAATTGAACGGGGTGGACAAAAGAAGCCAAAAATTTCAACCAGCTCAAGGAAAAAATTATTATCCTTTGGAATGATACAAAACTTGGAGTCTTCAGTATTTTGTCTGGTTTCTTCATTCCACATTGCCCTGGGCTCTCGCCACTTCCTGAGAAAAGTAAATATTTCACACCTTTTTTATTTACACAGTTCCTTCCTCTTGATATTTTCTTGACGTCTAAAAGTACTTCACAAGCCTTATCAAACTCCAGAATTCAACAACGTCACGCTAAAAACCCATATTGATACTCATCACTTCCAGGTTTTGCTTAGATTTTTTCTTGAGTGACATATTAAGGTTATGTAATCCTCAAGAAAAAGCTATGATAAGGGCAAACCTATCGTGTTTTACATAAAAAAGAATTTGCAATTATTGTATATAAAAATCTCAGGACAGGAAGAATTGTTATGTCACTGTTTGGACAAGACTTGGTCGTATTTACTCTGCTCTGTCAAGTTGATACCACCATAATACCTTGTGAATTCACACTTTTTTACGTTCTTTTAAGAAAAGGTGGTGAAAAAACCAAATTCTATAACGGCAAATGCAACGACCAAATAGCAAAAGCCGATGGTTTTGCATGATTTGTTTTTCCTTTGGAAGTTCCAAGCTTTTGAAAGCGTTCAAGCTAAGGAAAACCGTTGCTTTCTCTGGGCCCAGCAAGCATTACCGTTTTGGCGTTCTTCCTCGCAACAACAATGTCCACGTTTGGAATACAATGGTGTCAAGAATACGTCTGGAGAAAGTTTTTTTGCTTGAATGAAGCGAATAAGTCAACTCGAGGGTATCAATACCAGTTAATTTGATTTTCCATCCGAGGAAAAGCTAAATTTCATTAAAAGTGGAGTTATTCTGACAATTTTGGTTAAAAAAGTGTTAAAAGTGGATTTTAACTGTAATTCGTCGCAGATTGCCCGGATTTTAAAAAATCATGTAATTTGAATTGGAACACTGCAGCATTGGAAGTAATCTGGTAAGAAAACTGATTTAATTCATTTTTTCTCAACTCTTCTTATATCAACTCGTTAGTCGATAAAGCTTGGTTTGGCTAGAAATGGTAATTACGAAGATTGTTGAAGGTCACGGATTAGGAAAGCCCGATCTAGATCAATTTTTAATCTGTTCACTCCTTTCTAATTGTCATTCAAGCTGAAGATAGTCACGCCCTTGCATATTTGAAGAATTCTCTCAATATTCCAAAGATTAAAGGTTAAAAAAATTTTAAACACTTTCACCACGTAATTTCCTCTGAAAAATGTCGATTAAAACCGGGAAAGAAACCGTTATTGCTATAAAGAACAACATTCCATGTTTCTTGAGGTTTTTATTTTGGCAAACTCATTTTAGCTATTCCCTTGGCCAAGCTCCGTCCTTCTCCTTCATTGCTTTTTGCCATAAACATAACAACAGGTGCAGCCAAGCATACCCCATTGATTACTTTTAGATGAGTGGATTCAATTCCTCCACAGACCTCATCACGAGGTCCTTATGGGTTTTCACACCAAAAGAGCTCTGTCCATTCCTCTTTTTTATTGGAAAGCAAATGGCACGTTCAAATAGCTCAGGGCGAGAATTATCACTTTGGAGAATACAAGTTTGGAGGAATTGGAGGGACATTAGGTCGTAATCTTAAGGTCGCACTCTTCAATTCTCCAACATAATCCGTTTTTGATCAACTTGATTTATTTTCGTGCGTAGCAAATTGATTTTGTTTTAAATTCATCTTCCAACCTTGTAAAAAACTATACAAAAGAGATAATTGAACTGGACGAGAAAAGTTAAGGTTTCCACAGTAGTCTGGTGGTTACAACTTTGGAAACTTTCAAAAAGTTCTGGAATGGCTAAGCTCGTCCAAAGAGCTCTTTTCCAGCTAAATTGAAACAATTTTTGAATTCCCCCACCCTTGATAAATTCTACTTTCCTACAGCTTCTGCGGTTTACTTTGATTGATGAAACTTGAGATGAAAAAAGAAAGCTTAAAATAACAAAAAAACTTCGTTAAAAACTAATTTTTCCCAAAAACGTGTTATTTTTCAGGAAAAAATTACAATTTTAAATTAGCTTAATTGACGAAACTTTTGCTTTTAAAGGTCAATTTTTGCAGACAGAAATTCAATCCTGGAAGAGAAAATTGACTTTCCAAACCACATTTCTTATTGCGCAATTCAGGATCAAATTCCCATTTTTAGCATTATTTGCTGGAAGGGTTTTGTTCAAATATTAAAATAGGATGTAAGATAAATTTGTAGGTGATTTCATACAGATCAGACGTGAAAGAGGACATGGGAAATCCCTGTGGAAATATTTGAATTGCTTTTCAATACACGACATGCAACACACATATTTCATTTAAAAATTCCTCCGAATTCCTCCAAACTGGCAAGGTGAGAGGCAAAAGTAGCGTTTGAGAAAGCCTTTTCCTGTCGTATTCTAATTCCAACCGTGTTATCCATCCGTAATTATCTGAATTTTGAAATATTCTCTCGATTTTATTGCATTTTTGGTTTCGCAGCTGCAATGACGAAATATTAGTAATCCTTTTGGTAGTGCACGTGTGGATGTGAAAGGAAGGACGTCAACAATTGCAAAAAAAGCTAAAAAGCTTTGTCATTCCAGGTTTTGCTGCAGTGCAGAATTATTCCAATTAGGTTGGATTCCCAAATGATTTTGTAACATTTGGAGCGTTTAAAAGCATTTAAAGCATTAGCTGGGAAAATGTTTTTGTTACTGGAAAACTAAAGCCGATTGTTTAGTAAAAGGTAGTAAACCGGCAGTAGCTAGCTTAACTAAATTACGGAATTTTAAAAGTTTATTTATTCGTAGTTAGTAAAGATTCTGGAACGAGTCATGAAATTCAAAAATCTTTTTAATCTGTTAAAGCGTTTTTGAATTTACCACAAAACACGGACGGACAGACAGACGGACTATCGTATACAAATCAAGACATTTCAAAACTTGTAATAAACCACTTAAAACTAGTTATTTTCATGCCAATTTTTCATCCTAATTTAAATCTAATCCTTAAGGGGAGTAGGATTTTCTACATGACCGTATTTTAACATTTTCAAAACTAGCCTTGTCACATAAACAGAGAGGAAGTCTTTATTCCGGAACCCACTTTTCCCCTCCATTCCCTTCCTATCCTCCCTGCAGAGATAAAAAGGAAGTTTATCATAAATCTATAGAGAATGAAAAGGCCATCCTGATCAATATTTCTTCTTCATTTCCATCAGTTTTTTTTTCCTTCGTCTGAAAAAAATCTAAAAGCAAATGCATAAGTGGAACATGACAGAGTGACAAAACAATATTTTCCCACGAAAATTGTCATTTTTCATATTTTTCATCTTCTGATCCGGACTGCTTTCATAAAGCTTCATTTAAAAAGAGATTTTTATATATTTCTCCGTCATGATTATCCCTTCCAAATGTATCTCGTTTTTAATAACTCCAACTCTTGTATAACGAGCCTTAAAATAGTCCAAATCCCTTCTTGTCTACTACAAGGAAGGTCCGCTATAACAAAGTTAATAAAAAACGGAGTTCTCAAGATGGATGCGTTTAGAAGACAATGTCATGTCTTTTGGTTTATTTCGCAATGTATTCATCTCAAAGAAAAAAATATTACGCAATCTTTTATTTTTGTAGTCCAGACTTTGACTTTTGTAAAGAGAGAATGACGAACGAAACGGCTTTCACATTGTTGAAAAATATTTAGATTTAGAAAATAGAGACGGATTGGACATAAAAATATGATAAATAAATCATCTGATTACAGAAGCTTTTATTTACAAATATCTTTGAAATAGCTGGGGAAAATATTGGAGAAAGAGATCAACAGAAAAAAGATTGTTAATGATAAACGTGGATTTATTTATTTATAAGGTTTTTACTGTGATTTACTGTGGAATGACATCTGGGGAAAAACATTTTCCTGTGGTTTTGTTTTCGGTGTGTTTGTTGGCTTCACATTTTCTTTACTCCGGTTTCTGTATTTCTCTCTGAAGATTTAATCCGGAAACATTGGCATGCTTCATTATTTATAAAATTAACCCTTAGGTAACTAGTTCCAGTCTTTTCTTTGTGGTTTGGCATAAATAAATAAAAAGGAGGAAATAGAGTTCCATCTGGGTTTAGTTTTTAACCGCAATTTACGTCATAAAATTTCGTAATTCACGTTTGGGGTAAGGTAAGACCCGTATACTGTAAAATCTTTTTTTGTGATTCTGATCGGATGAGCTTTGCAAAAAAAAGGTACTAGGACTGCATGCCGGACGCTGTCAACAACAGGAAATGGGAAAATTAATTCCACAAAAAACAAAGTGAATCAATATGAATGTCTATATTTTATTCTTTAACATGACAGCCTCTTTACGTGTTCCATTTCATTGTTTATTTTCCCCCCATACTCCTCTTTTTGCGCATCATTATCCTCAACATTGTTATGAAAACAGGAAAACTCCGCTATAATGGACAGTGGACAATTTTAAAGCATAATAACGGTATTAGGTTTGTTACAGAGAAGTTTTTTATATAACTATTCCATAAATGTTTACATAAGCCAGTGTTAGTCTTTTATCTCAATTTTTATTGTGCAATCCTCAGGAAAAATTAAGCATAAAAGCATTTTTGCAAAAGTTTTAAAAAAGCTTAGGCAAATGAAGCGTTTAATGACGTAAACGAAGTTTTATGAAAGCAGAATTATGAAAGAAAAGGTAGCAAAAAAACAAGGCAGGATTCCTTTCACGGTAAAAACAACTTCCGTTGTTTGAGGTTCCCTATCTCCTTTTTCGGTGGTTAATGAAATGTGAATCATCCTTTTCCATAACCATTCAGTTCAAAAAATTGAAAAAATGAGATGGGAAAGATCCACTGACCTGGTTATGATTATGTAATAGCTTAAAAATTTGTTTAAAACTTCAATTTAGGTAATGCTTCTAAGCTTCTTGTTTTTTTAAAATCTTTTTCTTCGGATTTTCTAAACAATTGCACTAAAAAAACTTCCAAAAATAATCATTTTCTGAGAAAGTTTCCACAATTTTAGATCTAAAAAATAGAAAAAACAGCCGATAAGATAGGATTATCAGTTGCGTAATAGTTTTCAAAATTGTAGTTTTTATTAAAGAACAAGCGGAGAAAATTGTGCTGACAAGTTATAAAAATTTTTTATTGAAGGGATAAACACATCTAAATTATGTGGTTTCCCTTCACAGATGACTTTCTACGGAAACTTTGCTATAGTGCACACTCTTTATAGTGGCCAAGCAGTTGAATTTTAAACTTCTAGGTTTGTTATAACAAACTCTGTCTGGGTTTATGATTTGTTGATAAGGTTTAGCTGGAAAAGTGCATAAATTACATGGGAAAATAGAGGAAATTACGCGGTCTACAGTAACTTTCTCAATCAATGTAGATCCAATTCAGCAGTTTTATTGAAGAAGCAAAATTGTTCCTCTATCAAATCTCGCATTTTGGATTGCCTTGTTAAAGCAGTTGATTTTACAACTTTTTATTGCTTTATGACTTTCATCCTTCCCTCCATCTTTCCATACCACATTTTTTGTTGCCAACTCCGCCAAAAACTCTTCCAATAGAAAAACCTATTTATGCAGAGAGCTCTTGCCCGTTCTCAGCTTAACTTTCTCAAAACTTTCTCCCACAATTCACAAATTAGGCTTTTTTTCCAACCAAAATGATACCTTTTTCGATACTATTCTTCTATTAGAAAAAACCCGGGCATCTTAGACTTCCTGTTCTCTCGAGTTCTTTCCTGCTTTGTTTTCATTAGGTTAAGTAGCCAACAAACAATCATTTGCCTGTCAAACAACATCTCCGACTGATGATCTTTCAAATAACTTCATGAAACTTCCAAATTGAATCGGATAAAAGTTCGGAGTTGTCTGGATTTGTGGGGACTAATGAGAAGGAATCCGTCTGTGGAGAAAGCTTTAATTTTATTTGCAGATAAAAAAACCTTTTTAAACTTGTGTCAATAGCCCGCGTTTCCGCTTGTCCATGTCCATGTTTGATCATGTCCGATTTTTAAAAAATCCTGTTTTTTCCTGGGGTTTTGGATTTACATTTACGCTACCTGTATCTTTTATTTTCTAGGTATTTGTAAAGCCTTTTTCGTGGAATAAATTGCAAGGATTTTATTTTCCCTGTGGGTTTGTTATTATAAAAGCTGTGGGCAGTTTGCAAAGGCGTATTTTTAGGGAGCTTCCTAATTTAAAATTAATGTGCCCTTCAAAAAAACTAATGCATTAAAAATTCTGTAAACTTTTGAGTTATCATTTTCTTTATCGTGCATACGTTTTGGCATTGAAAAATTACCATGTAATTATTTCCCCCCGCTTTACTTAATGACGATAATAACTCTCGTTTTAATTACGAAAAGTGTCTATAATAAGCTATTTGAGCTTAAAGAGTTCTATTATTATCCTCAAAGACTATCTTGAAGAGTGTAATTTAACGTTTTAAATGTTTTAAAAGGGCGCTTTCTATAGTTAATGACAATGTGATGATGATTAATAAAAAGCTTGGTTTAGGCTGTCTATCTTATCTCTTGAATGGCAGTGTGAATGCAAAGCAAGGGGGTGCCAACTGTGGCACGCCAGCTTTTTCTCTATTTAATTCTAAACTGCATTTATTAAACAAAAAGTTTTTCCTCTGTGACGTTCCAAATTTTACAGTTTCGAGGAAACAGAGCGGTACTAACTTCAATTAATATTCAAATTGCCAATTTCATTAAATTATGTAGATTTTAAAAGAATTGCTATCTGGTCGAATTTGGCATTTCTATGCAAATTAGATTGTGCAATTTCTGATACGGGATGCTTCATTTCATTTAAAATTAGATCTCATTTGCATAAAAATGCAGAGTAGTTAGAAAGAAAGCTTTTTCATTTTAAATGCATTGTGTAATATCTCATTTGCATAATTATTTAATTTAAGTACCATCCAAATTTTCCTCGTCAATTTGAAAGGAACTCAATGAAAGTAAATTTTCACACACGGTTTGATTGCACAAAGTAATGAAAATATTTGTTGGCTTTCCTTTTCAGAACTTTTCTGTAGTTTCCACAAAAAAACGGAAAAAGGAGGTGACGCCGGAAGATCTACAACTCTACATCTGTAGAGCGTTTTTTTTCTCATCAAAGAAAACTTTTTGGAAGCTCTTCATCTGGTTTTTATCTCCACTGCATTTGCTATTCCAGCTGTCTCCTCATTTCTTTCTCTGATCCATCCATCCGTTAAGAGGATATCGAAGCCTTTCACAAGCTGTTTTCTAATTTTCTCTCTAAAAATGACTTTCTCTTAGAAAACTACACCAAAGGGAGTTATACCCGATAAAAAAAGTATTTATTACGGAATCGAGTCAAAATGCATAACCAGTCGTAATTTTTCATTTCCTTATTCAAGTGAACGTGTTTTAACTCTTGAAATTCTTATTCTATTTGAACAAGCCCGGGTGCTAAATTAGATTGAAAGTGGGACGTGAATAAATTCTCGTTAAATATAATTCCCAGAGTGAATATCAACTTGGATATTGAGCGTAAATGTAATTACGAGAACAAGAGAAAGGAAAATTTTAAACGGGTTTTCTCACACAAGCTCATATCTTAAGTAGCCAATCATGTAAATAACTTCTATTTTAGGGAAATTCTGTTTTTAGAATAATTTTTGCACTTTCCAGCTACATTTTAAGGAGTACAAAGGAAAAACAGAAAGGACGAGAGGAAATATCAAAACCAACAGGAAAAAACAATTTGCCAGAGTTTTCAACCAAACTCGGGGAAAAGTGAAATCGTTGCAGAGCTACAGGTGTAGCTTGGCCAGGCAGTCTGTTTGGAAGGTTTGGCCAGACAAGTCATTCTCGTCAACTCTAAACTTGCTACAATTTACAAGTCTGTTACATAAAAAAGTTGTTAAAAACTAGTTGTTCAAGTATCATCTACAAAATTGTATTTTTTTGTGTGGGAAAAGTAAGAAAATGAGACAAGTTTTATAAGACGAATACAACGGGGAAAAGTGCAAATTTAAGTAATTTTTTGAAGTGTCTCAGACTCATCTCTCGCTTTTAAGTTTAACAAGAGCAATTTAGAAAAAAGCAGAACCTAACACGTTTCATTCAGTGCAAATCTCATTCTCCCTGGGAAAAACAGTTTCCCGCAATGAAAAAAGTGCAAAATTGCTTAAAAAGTGAATTTGATGTGATCCAAATCAAAATTCGCGTTTTCACTGACAACTCCATTTGAGACATTCTCAACGTTTCAATACCTTTTCAAGGACATTTCTAAAAAAACGTTCCATAAAACTCAATAAAAATGGATGAAACGGAGGACTTTGTCGATCAAAATTCAGACGAGGTGGGAGGAAATGGCAGTGTTTCCGACGGGCTAAATTGCACTCTGTATTTAAACGAATACTGCGAGCCACCCGAAGACTATGAAGACCGATTGCTAGCTTTTATCTACCCAGATCATTACGAATGGGCGCTTATTGTAGCCCATTTCATTGTTTTTATCTTAGGACTGGTGGGGAATGCCCTGGTCTGTGTTGCTGTTTTTCGCAACACTTCAATGCGAACAGTGACAAATTACTTTATCGTGAACTTGGCCATGTGCGGATTTCCTCGTGATTTTGATTTGTCTCCCACCCACCGTTATTTGGGACATTACGGCGACTTGGTTTCTGGGCGAGACGCTTTGCAAAATTGTACTTTATTTTCAGGTAAGCAAAAAATTGTAAGCCAGATAGGCTTTTATGGGGAAATATGCGAATTAATTTTTAAAACCTTTTGAATTTTAACCCTGTTTCTTGTCAATTTCTTAAGTAAACAAAAATGCATTAAAATTTGGCCTTTTAGTTTTGTTTGTGCTGTGCCGCTTTTTTACCAGCTTAATCCAGTATTTACCTTGCATTTTGCCTATTCCTACAAAAACCTCGCTATAGTGGACCGTTCTTGCAAGCAGGTAACTGTATAGAGTACTTTTGGTTTATATAAGTTTGCTAGTATATAATTACGCAATTAAGTAATAAAAGGTTAATGTATTTAGCACATGGATCATGTCTCATTTTTACCTTCGTGATAGACTCGTAAACGTCTGCAATTTCCTGGAATAAAACTCTCCTTCTGGAGGTCTGTCTCTGGTAAAATACAAAGTTAATCGATTCTGAGAGTTTGCGAGTGGTTGAGAACAAGCTCGTAAATGTCACACATCACATGTTCCAAGAAATTCAACAGACCAAACCAGCAAAATAATTTTAATTGCAAAACCACTTTTTTAAAATTACGTGATAATTGCGCTTTAAAATAATTTTAACAGACATGTAAAAAAAAGCCTGAAAAATCTGTTTTTGAATGCTAAACCTTTATCCACAACCTCAATTTTGTCTTGCCCTTGCTTACTAATCTTTTCCACGAAAGAAATCCCATTAAAACGTGCTAATGATTGGGAACCACTTTAGCCTTGATTACTGTATATAAAAATACATTAATCGTAAGTTTTAATCCAGGTATCAAAGAATTATTACATAATCTGAATTTTCAAACCGGAATAAGAAGATTACTTATCCTTTGCAACCTTTCTAAGTTCACGCAGACTGACCAAAAAACATCAAAAGTCTCTTTTCAGAAACTCTTAATGGTCGTTATTTTTCCCCGGGGGAAAGTAAGAGACACATATTCATTCTCCGGATGAACAAACCTTGCTTAATCTCTCCTTGTTTGACGAGGATTAATGAACTTTGGAGAAAGTTTTTTTTTGTTTTTTTTTGGGAAGTGATCTTTCACACGACATGTTTTTTATTATAAATCGTTGCACTCCAAAAGAAATTGCTGCATGGCATGCGGTAAAAAAGGAAAACAAGTTCTTAATTTTGAAACTTCCCTCTACGCAGTTCTTGTTTTGTTTATTAGGGAAAATATATGTGTGGGTGGATTGTATTATAAGAATTTGGGTAAATACTACTCTCTTGGATGAAATTCCCGAAATCTGGTTCCATTAATTTCCCTAAAAAGTAGAACTATTCAAAGGATTTTCATCAATCTGTTGGATTACAGATTTTGGGAACGACAAAATAGGAATTGAAGTAGGTGGCCAACAAGTACGTACTTATTGATAGATTGAAAGTAGGTAAAATTTAATGTCTGTCTGTCCGTCACTGGCGTCACTTAAGTTTTGCTTCTGATAATTCGTTTTAAATTGCAAAATGAAATGAAATTTCTAAATTATGTAAATTATTAAAAAATGTTTATCCAAGTTATGCAAATACTGACAAAGTGTCAAGTTTGTAAAAATGTTCAGCTAGTCTTCACATGGTTTACAACCTTTTATCAAAATGTATTATGGGTTTGTGATTTGGTTGATTTTTGAGTGGATTTCTCATTCCAAGGAATAGATTTCAGAGTGATCACGTAGGTACCTATTAAAATCTACCTATTCATTTCAACCTTTTTGAAAAGCTCATTCGGGAAAGAGCAAATTCCCATTATATTTCTCATTCAGCCTGGAAAATACTGTGAAGCAACATCTTTGTCAAAATATAAATTTTGCAACATTTTCGTATCTATTTTATGACATGACAAGAATCCTGTGTGAGATGGCTGAAAAGGGTGTATTTTTCTCTGTTGGATATCACATAAAAGCGTTCATTTCCATCGTTGGCAACCCTGGCATTAAACAATTCCGCTATAGCGTACCTTCCTTATAGTGAACAAGTAGTGTTTTAAACTGTATAAAGTCTGATTCGCTATACCGGAGTCATATTCAAAGCTCGAATTCTATTTAACAAGAACCTAGATCAACTTCAGTTTGACACAGGATGCTTCAAAGCTTCACAGTTTGAAGCTTTGACAGAAGAAGAAAAGGCGACAAGCTCTATAAACCTTCCATATGCTCATATTTTCCTTAAAAAGCTGTTTTTTCATGTAAAACGAGAGTAAATTATTCTGATTTGTGTACAGATTCTCTGTAATTACGGAAAGGAACGTGACTTTTAAAGAAAAAAGATATTGGTATCGACTATCTCATCATCTTCTCATCTTATGCAATCCGACTCCCAAAAGAAAATTAAGTTTAGAAAGTAATTTTCTAAAAACCTTGTGCCCAAGTTAAAAAATTTTTTAAAGGAAATTTGATTTTTAAGGAAAATGTCAATTTTTTATTACTTTTC
>JAANSO010001931.1:0-15018 GCA_036507315.1 Lepidocyrtus fimetarius | reverse complement strand
AATTTAATTACTTTTAAATACAATTAAAATAAACTCACCCATTTTTAGCTTTTCTTTCCTCTTCTTCTTCATCATCAAATTGGCCATAAACATAAGGAAGGGACGTTGGGGGTGGTGGGATCCAGGAATTGAAAAACTGACTGTAGCCTGCCCTTTCATCGCTTATCGAAGCCTCGGCCATTTTTAATGACTTTAATATAATTAAAAATCCACTTTCTTCTTTTAAAATGGGCTACACAGCCCAGTTAAAATTTGCTTAGATAACTGTACAGTTAATTAAATATTAATTATTTTCAGAACCCTGTTCCTTCCTTCCTTCCTTCCTTCTGTTCCTTCCTTCTGTTCCTTCGTTCCATGCTTCTTGGACAAGTGCAAAATGGATTTTGACTGGGACAGACTGGCGGCGGCGTGCACGCTGCTCATAGTAAGCAAGGGAATCCCCTCTTTACAAAATGTATGTTTGGTGGGCTTAAATCGGGGCAGTCTGAAACAAACTAAAAAATAACAAACAAATTGCATTACCGTGTTCTATCTTTCACTTTACTTTGTCTTTTTCAAGCATTTTTTCATGAGTTTGCACAATGGAGGTAATGGAAGTTGGAGGTATTTGGAGGGAACTGTAATCTACGACTATGTTATATTGTTACTGCTAGATATAGATACTTAAGTGGTAAAAATAGGAGGTACATGATTATAAAAAAGTGATTATAATAAGGATCGTTTTATTTTATCATTAGGTTTTTTTCTGTCATTTACTCTTAGGGTTTTAACACTTGACAAGGCACCGGATACCAAACACAATTCAAAGAAAATTCAACCTCAACAGACAACAAGGAATTTAAATTCCTAAACTAGTAATAATGTTTCTGACGTAATGAGGATGAGTTACAACTACAACTAAGACACATTTTATGGAATTAATAATATTATAGTTGTATATTTAAATAATCGCGCAAATTGCAGTTGGAAAACTTTATTTATTGGACCTTCCTTGCTATAAATATAGGGCTATATCAATCTGTGCAATATTTTGTCTCAAAGTTTACGCACACAAATAAAGATATGAATTTAAAATTTGGCATAATCTTCTGGGTACAGCTTTAAATTTTTCTTGAACTCATCAATTTGACATATGTATTGAACACGGTCCTTGCACAATGGCTTGTCTTTAGGAAGAAGATATTGAAGTGGGAGCTCCTGTTCCATTTCTTCTTTCACAGTATGCGGATTTAGTTCCTTTTGTTTCTCCACGCTAATCTTTTGATTGGGAAGGAAGCCCACAACTTGAATGGACAACTTTTGAAAGTTGTCTCCTTGAGGCAGAAAGTGATTTTGGTAGAATCTTCTCAATTGTAAAAACTCTTTCTTTGTTTTTATATGATTCTTAAACAAGGTGTCCGACGGCTCCACATCACAGTTTAACAGATACATTTCAAAGAATTTTTGCATAAAATTGTCAATCCGTTTCTCAATATGCCCCGTACAATAGTTTTTAGGTTGAGTAAGTACGATTGCATACAGTCCAGCTACAATGGATGGGTGGAGAACAACGGTGTAGCCAAGTTGTTCACAAGTCCGTAGTTGATTAAATATTCTTCGCTTCATGTAATGATACAGAATATGGAAATATTCATAACCAGTGTTATCTAGCATTCCAAGCTGATAGAAGTTTATGACATACGGATGTGACGTAGGCTGGATGGAAGCCTTGGATGCATAACTTGGTTTCCCCTCTTGGAAGCATGGTGCATTGGTTAACATAATCAGGTATTCCCCTTGTTTTGTATTTTATCCTTTTAATTGCTTTCTTAATACTTTAAACTCCTTGTTGATAAACAGCGCCTTGCATTGCCACAAAGACTTTCATGGATCTTGTAAACTTTTCAATAAGCTGAATAAACTCACGATGTGATATGGCTGAAAATATGAATCATTAATTTAAAAAATTTTGCAAAGATATAACACTCCTTAGTAAAGCGAATCGTACTGACGTTCATAATTATATAATTGCTTCACCTCCAATGACATTCTTCATTTCCCATTTTGGAACGTGATTCTTTACTCGAATAAATTCGCTGACATCATTTGCTAAAACTTTCACATCGAAAAGTTCGTTGACTATATCACGGAAAAAGTTTAGACGCATATCTTCAAAAAAGGACTTGCTGTTTTTCAGGTCGTCAGGGTCAATAAAAATCGTGTTTATGATTGATACTGTAAGCTCAGCTAAGTTACAGGATGGCCCGGTCACACTAATCGTAACTCCTTCCGTTTCAACAGCTAGGTCAAATGCAAAAAGGTGGTAATACTGATAACCCAAAGTACGGATAACCTTTTCTTGAATTATCGCCATCCACAAGTCAAGCACTCCCTTTCCCAGTCTAGGTTCCTCACTCAATGTAGGAGATGTAAATGTAATGGAAATAACTGCTGACGGCACTTTCTGACTTATCTCGGTACATGGATTGGCTGTCCACTCACCTTCGTGATACATTACGAATTTTGGATTGGCTTCATGTATGCCGTCTTTGCTTTTTGTGCAAAATCTGCCGCATTCAAGACTAATTTCCTTGGCAAGGAATGTTCCAGGTGGGAAAGGTGTAAAGTAAGTGCTATAAGGCTCGATGTCTTCCAGTTTTTTGTACTGCTCTTCAGTGATTGGCTCCTCCACATAACGAATTCCACATTCACATGCTTTTTTTACATGGATTGGCTGTCCACTCACCTTCGTGATACACTACGAATTTTGGATTGGCTTCATGTATTCCGTCTTTGCTTTTTGTACAAAATCTCCCACATTCAAGACTAATTTCCTTGGCAAGGAATGTTCCAGGTGGGAAAGGTTTAAAGTAAGTGCTATAAGGCTCGATGTCTTCCAGTTTTTTGTACTGCTCTTCAGTGATTGGCTCCTCCACATAACGAATTCCACATTCACATGCTTTTTTCATGCAACTTTCCAAATTCTTCTGGGAAACGAACATGAAGCAAGCTTCTCTTGGTTTCAAGTGGTTGAGACAGTCTTGAATTACATTGGGATAGTAGCGAGTCACCAATTTTTGTGAAGTTAGGACATGGATTGGGTTCACATATTGTAATGCAAGGACCGCAGATTTACCCGTCTCCATCAAGTTTTCCCAGTTTTGGAAATGAAACGCGTTAGCAAACGTCTTTTTCATCTCATCATAATAGGATTTTTGTATCCCGCACTTCTGAAGAAACTTTATATAGGAGAAGATGGCTTCAACGACTTCCTCTTTCTTATCATAACCTTTGTCGGTTAAGAACACGCTGATCGTGAATTGAGATCCAAAGCTGGTTTTGCAATAATAATCTGAGCAAGAGCAGTTAGCAAATACATCTTCACATGACGCAATCCATTTACGTTTTTTCATAAAGTCAATCAGCCCTCCTTGTTCAGAGCAGTTCAGGATTGTTCGAACATAATGCAATGGCTTTGACTGGTAATCTTGCCAAAATTTTGAAGGTAAACACCAAGCTATTTCCAGACAAGTCAATCGTCCTACGGGCATAATCAAATATTTCTTCTTCTTTCTATTACCAAATGGATTCCCGCAACAAGCAATATCCTTTAAAGGATGGGAGAAATTCTCTGGTGCTGCTGGAATGTCGGAAAAGTGCTCAACAACCATTTTTTCAATATCTTCAATTGGAATTGGAGCCTGAATACATACTGTCATGTATGATGCCTTGTAATATCGTTCCCTCCACGCCTTCATTCTTTTGATGATATTCTCATGGTTCAAAGATTTCTATGAAACACCAGAAAAACACACAACATCTTAAATCCATCTTATTTAAAAAGTCAATTTTGAGAATTTAAGTAAATAAAAGGTAAGGCAGCGGTTAGTACTTACTTTATTTCCCCAGTAAAATCCTCCCATGGGATGATTCTTCTTTTGATAATGACCTGGTAAAATCATTTATCCTTGTTGGATCGTCAGATTGCATTATATCATATTCTGAATCCAGCATTTTGATCTCGTTCCGGATAACTGTTTCATCTAAGATAGGGTTCGCGATGCCATCCACCATCATCTTTGCGCAGTTTTCAAATCCTGCCATGTTACAATGAAAGTAGTAAATGGTTTGCTCTGAAAAAGTTGTAGCATTAACATTTCCTCCGTTCTGTGCAACTTCGATAAAAAGTTGAAACGGTTTTGGAAACTTTTTAGAGCCTAGAAACGTCAGCGTGCTCTACTAAATGAGCCATTCCCCCCACATCCAACGGATCATGAAAAGAGCCAGCGCCTACTGCAATGGCCAGACTTGCGGCACCTTGACAGCACCGAATAAGCTTAGGATTCTTTGACTGCGGTGGTGAAAGATGCGAATGCAAGTAATTATACGAAGTCTTCATGACTGATATGATATCTGGTAGCGGTCCAACATAAAAGTTTGTCAATTCCTGGTCTTGGTTGTATTTTGGAGTAGAGTTCATTTTCTTCTTGGGTGCCTCATCAGAGTTTATTTGTGTTGGCTGGAATGATAAGTGCTTGTCGTCAAATTCTTTAATTTTCTTTGTAAGCATAGCCCGATCGCTTTGACTAGAGAATTTTCTTCCTCCTGACAGTTCATGGACACAGGTAGACACGAGCAATGCCTTCAGTCCATTCCTCAATTCAATCAATTTGTAACGCTTTGAATCAATTGGAGACTTCAAAACTTCCCCTAAATCATAAGCGGCTGGTTCGGTTGCATTATCCCCACATGAAGCTTCCGACGAAGATCGCTTTCGAGGTTTTTTTGGACTCATATTATGTACGATTTTTATTATATTTGTATAGCATGGAAGGTATTATAATGTGTACAGTCAATAGCATTAANATATTTGTATAGCATGGAAGGTATTATAATGTGTAAAGTCAATAGCATTAAAATTTTACTAATGATCAGTATTATGTAATAATTATAACTTGGAGCTCTGGTCCACGGCTGTGGTTCGTTCGGATTGATGGTAGCTAAATAATTAAATTGGTCTTCGAATAATGGAGAAAGGTTGATAAATTGATATTTTTAATGTTTATTTACTTTGAAGAAATTGGTAACGATGTTTACGCATAAAATGTAACATAGCATTAGACAATGCGTTAAACAAAGTAAATATGGATATTGTGGCTATTCAGTTTACTACCTTGAGCATTAGAAAATGGCTAAATATGAATAAGTTATGAAAATTGCTTCCATATTTATAGCCTTTTGATGACAACCGTATGTAATTACAGTATTACAGTATGTAATTACAGTATGTTACACTAATCTTTCTCACTCTGAAGATTTCTCACAGATCATGAAATATTAATAGACTTGAGCATATTTTTTATTTGTAATTCTCTGTCGATAAATGTACGCGATTCTTTACAAGTGTTGAACATGTTTATAAAGAAAAACAAAAATAATGAATTTGAAAATTACAATATATAAAGAAAATAAACCTATTATGAATTGTTCATTTGATTTTGAGAAGTGGAAGTGGAGAACTCCAACATACCTACTCCCCGTGGTTATCCGTTGTGTCACTGTTGTGTTTCCTTATAAATAGCGTAAAGAATAGCTTTACCCCTTTTCCTGGAAAACAATATTGAATGAAAAGATCGCATTGTGGAATGACCTTGTTTGTTCCTTCCTGACTTTTCTTGTCATGAAAGTGACTTTCTGTCTCTCTACTTTCTAATAAAACCGATGAGTTACTGCTGCTTTCAACAATTTATTGTCAGAAAAAGTTATCTGAATGATCTGCTTTTCACAGATAGAATAATAGCAACGCAAGGCTGCATAACTTTTTGGAGTGTCGTTCCAAAACTGTTCAATGATAAATGAATTTGATGAAACTTTCTCTCCAGGGAAAACGTATAGATATTTACATTGGAGAGATCAGATCAGACAGATAGCTGGAAAGGTGTGCGAATTTTTGTATATCCTAAATACTTTCAAAACAAGACATGTGTATGCATGTATGTTACACAAACTCCGTTTCTCTTCCGGCCATGTCGTGTGTCATCAACAAACTCTGAGCTCATGATAAATGGAGTTGGAATTTGATTTGGAGCCCAAATCAAAGTATTAGACGATAATTTGCAAAAATACTATAATATAAAACTTCAAGAATTTCCTTCCGTTCAAATTTCAAGTTATGCAACAGTCAAGACGCTAGGTAAAATTTAACGAATTAATTCATACTATGCACAGTTCAATTAGGTATAGCGCATTTATTTCACAGTATTGTTTTCAAATTGAGCATATCGCAGGTACCTATTATATAATTCAGTAAAAACAAGCTTTAATGAGCTATTAAAGATGAGCAAGTAACGATTAGTTGGTTGAATTTCATAAAAATTTGATTTCGTAATTTTAGTTTATCATCAGTTCATGTAAAAAGTTTCCTTTCTATCTAGAAGAATCCACGTAATGTAAGTATATTTTAATTTAATAAACCAAATGAATAATATTAAGCTGCCAAAGTTTACTTTGGAGCCCCTCTTCCTTCCAAGAACCAAATAATGAGTGAGACGACTAACGAAATTATGAGAAAGTAGAAAACTCCTGCAAGTTCACTCAGGTTTAGTTGGTCAAAATCATCCTATTAAATTATAAGAATTAAAAATTAGCAAATTTAAGACGTTATTGGAAGAGTAAAAATAAAAATACGGTTTTATGCAAACCTCGTCAGCATCACCATCCTCCTCGTCGTCATCATCTCCAGCACAAGCTCCCTCATTCCACCATTTGTCAATGAGTTCTTCCATTTCCCCATTTTCTTTCATTTCCAAAATGGCAAGGTTAACCCGATCGCTGTAAAAGTTGAAATTTGTTCTTAATCTTTATTTCATTGGTACTGTACAAAACTTACCTCCAAGGAGAATCCTTTGCAGTTGCTACTCCATATCCTTTAATTTGTATGAGTCAATTAAATTATTATTATTAGATTAAAATAAGTACATATGATAGTTTTATCTGTTTTTGTATAGCTACCTTTTGTAGGTCCAAATTCCTCAGCCGCCTACCATGCAAAATTTAAAAATGTCAAAAATGCATATAGGTACCATATAAAACTTATATTAGTAGCTAATATTTTAAAATAAAAAATATATACCACAATGAGATCACAAGGTGCCTTTGAGAGCTGGTATTCGGCAGCAGGGCTTTCCATTATGAACGCAAATTGTACTATTGTAAAATATTATGCAAATTATGCAATGATATTAATTATTTATATAAAACTTTAGAATTACCATCATCGTCATCATCATCTTCTCCGCTTTCCTCGGAACTGCCTTCTTCACCGCCACGTACTTTTGCAATACCTTCAGCATAGCTCCTATTGAATTAAAATTTCAAACCATTGAGTAATTTTAGAAAGTTACTTGCTAGCTTCATATTTTTAAGAAAATATAAAAACAATTCTTTCGCTGATTTGTACAAACCTTACTGTGGTGTTCTTTGCTGTCATAAAGTCGTACATTTGTTTGTACGTTGGGTTATCTGACCTTTGGAAATACCGCTCAGTGGTTCCACCAACAATTACTCCATAGTGAATGTCGTCAGAATTTTCCACCAATTCTTCCACAGTATCGATATCCGAAGTATCGAATTCTTCTGAGTCTGCAATACGTTGAGCAGCAAAAGAAGCGCCATAGGAGGCCACGATAACCAAAAGAAATGCCCAAAATATTACTCTGAGAAGCTTTCCAGTGAATGACCTGTGTGATTACGTAAAGATAAAATACATAGTAAAAGCGAATTGTTAAAAACAACAATTAATAGCACGTGTCAAACATTGATCCATTCATTGGCATATTTACTATTCATATGCTCTCATTTTTCATTTCCAGCACAAAAGAGGTAGTTAAAAGCCTTGAATTAGCCAAACACTTACTCAGGACTCACAAGAGAGTCTTGTCGGAGAAAGTTGATTAAACCAACTGGTTTATTTTCCGGCTTTTTGTATGAGTACTCAACGATCAATGAAAGGATCCAAATAGCGGCAAGTGACACAAGGATGGAAATCCATACATAGCAATGAAATGGATATAAAAACGTGTAAGTGGCATCTGATTCATCTTCCTCCTCTGGTGTTTCTTTCATCAAAATGCTAAGTTGAAAATCTTGGAATGGAGTGGAAAAATCTATAACTTTAGCCCTATTGGCCGTAATTGTCAATGGCGCAATAGCAAGGTCGGCTTCCTGTACGAAATCAATCAAGAATAAAACAATTTTATTTGCGGAAAGTGAGGAGAGATGATCCTAGATTTTGTGATGAAGTGATGCATAAGATTTGATAATCTCAAGCTTTGAAATGTTATTGTCTGCTATTTTATATGTACCATGAAAAGAAATGAGGTGACCTTGATGATCTTTCTTGCAATATAAACATGCATAATTAAGGAGTATATATTCGGATGTAAGCATGTATTAGTTTGTGTTGAACGTTTTTTGCACTATACTTAAAACTTTAGCAAATTACTAACATTATTCAAGAGTTCTCCAATCATTCCGTTCCATCCGCTTGGATTTGTTGGGTCGGGGCTGCCGAATCTCCCATCTTTCACAACCTGTATATCATCTATCAGAGATTAGATTTTCAATTAGAACGCGAAATGAATAGGAAACCGTATATAAAGAAATACTAAAAATAGAATGTGTTCGCTTCATTGCTCCTATTCTGCATTACAAATCAGTTATATACTTCTGCAAAAGCTATATTTTGTGTAGGATTGGATGTTATAAATGCAACATACCACTCCATATACTATTATATCACAAAAGTTGCTTGAGTGGAGCTTGTAATGGGCTTACAATAATTTAATTAAGTTTAGAAGGAGAAGGAAATGCAAGACTTACACTCAACAACAAACAATAAAATAATTATAAAAAATATAGAAAGGGCACGTTTCACAATAACGTAAGTTATATAATTATTATCAAAGTTGATTTTGCTTTTGTTAACGATAGCTGACTTCGTAAGGGTTCCAGCAAATGTCTTACAAAAACTTACGCTCAGCATCTAAAACCTCAGAAAGCTTTTCAGCAAGATCCTCACAGAATCCAATCAGTTTGTCTTGATCTCCGTCATCTCCTCTCATTAGATAGGGTTCAGACTATAAAGATTACAAAAAGGAAAGATCATAAATGACTGATTGCATCTAGAAAAGTCAATTAGATCAGTTTCATCTTCATATGCTTATCTTCTAGTTTCTCCAAAATCAATATCAGGAAAAAGGTTTTTGAGAAGAACTCATTTCATGGAAATGCTTACTATCTTTCGAGAATAAGTACAATCGATTCTCATAGTTTTGTTCTTGAATGTCATATATTTTCATTTTTCTTACCAAAATACTAGTAATTCGCAATTTTTGCTCTTGAGCTGCAACATTTTGAATACTAATGGAACACAGCAGCAAAGTGAACACTCCGCCGAGTGACAGCAACGTGGACATGGACAACATTTTAGCACTTTGATACCTTCACACATCATAAAGCACATGATTAATGGTGACATGATAGATTGAAGTACTTTTTCTTTGTGGTCCATTTCTCTTTTTATTTTATAATACGTTATTGGCTTTCCTCTCAACTGGCAACCGGTTATAATGATTGGCGAGAAATGTTTCAATTATGCAAAAAAGTAATAATTCCAACAAACTATCATTTAATCTTTTGTACACCAAGTGCCTTCATTTTTCTTAAATTCATGTACGCACCTATAAAATACATTTATTCTAAAGTAAGTAAATAATTATGGACAAACAAAAAAGCTATTACACAAATTTGATCATAATGAATGATGAATCTTGTTTAAAGAAAGTTTCCTCTTGAGTGCAATTTGCGGAAGTCTAATTTAAGGCTGCTTCCATCACTCACACCGAATTCGTGAAAGATATAAATGAGTTTTTATTTACTAGAGAGGGAAATGAACCACAAAGAATAATTTTGAAAACGAAGCAATAATGATAATGACAATATAGTAGAATACAAAACGTTACAAATTGAAATTAGGCTAGTTTGAATAAAAGAAATGAAAAATAATATTTATATTTTCCTTACCACCACCAGCAATCACCTCAGCTACTGATGGGGAAACACAAGCAACTATACTTTTTCTTTGTGTTGTAGCCAAGAAAATTTAACTTGACGATGATCAAGCGAGCTATTTTATCGTTTATCTTCTAATCGTCAGATAAGCTTCCAAGTATGATGAAGAAATTTGGAGTCTTTTAATGTACGAAGTTTGCAAAACAGTTTAGATGATACTTTGCACAGAGTAAATATGCATGTGATTTGGATATGAATCAAGCATGCTGCTAAACCACATTTTAAAAATAATGCGTCAGACTTTTTGTAAAATACGATGATACTACAGTTTGTTTGAGGAGAAAGTGGATTATGCTATAAGTTGTTTATGTTCAGGCGACATTTTCATACTTATTTTCGGTTTTGTTAATACGGTGCCATCAAAATAACAATTTGGAAGGTGTTGTTTGTACAATTTAAGAGATTTGTCACCGTACACAAAGAATAAGAAGTTACAAAGGGACATGTCCCGGATGGGATAGTGAGAAAAATGTTACAAGTTTATGTATAACACAGCAGTGCATCAAATGCAACCACTAAGCTAACAAATGTGCATCTTGGAAAATTTTACGTTGGAATGTTACGGTATTTTTATAACATTTAACAGCAATCAGGTTTTATTTGGCTTTGTCCTAACAATCAACAAAATTAATGTAGTGTAACCAGTAATCTCACCAACCAAAGAAGTTAATGAGATGGAATCGATTGTGAATTTTTTTTTTAAACTTTTCTAAAAACAAAAGCTTAGGTTTCATAATTGGAACAGGCAATTCACATTTAAGAAGTTTGACAAAGATATATTTTGCAAAATAAAAATGATGGATGAGTTTTAGTTTCCCAGAAAATTAGAAATCAATACCACGCCCCGTGTTTTTCATCCTTTCATATTATTTGGCATGGTAAAGATGCCATTATTTGGCCAGTGTATATGTATACGTTTGCAAAAACTTTTCACATTATAGAAAAAAGTTGAAGAAATTCTAGTAAATTTTGACACTGAACATTTCAATGAAGACGACAATTTGATGAGTAAGTCGAGCCTATTTTTATTAGATAATATGCGGCTTGATTTGATTCCAAGCCAGAAGTGGGACGTCAAGGGTAAAAGAGATCTTTGTTTGTGTTTCTGCTTGAGTAGCGTGGAAATAAAAAGATTTGTACTACACAAAGCGTAGAATACAAAGATGGCAAGTTTTTCTATTTGCGGCAACTATTCAGAATTTCACTTTCCAAATTGTCACATTTTTCCTATCTCACGTTACATTTTTCCGTTTACTTTTGTGGACAACAAAAGAATCTTTGATGAGTAACTTGTGGAGTTTCTGGAAAGTACCAACAAAAACATTTTTTGACCCGTAATAGATAACCCAGCCAGAAAAATGAATTTTTCGATGCTAACACTATTGGTTGATAAATAAAATGGCATTAATAAAAAATAAAAGGAAGTCAGTAGATTTATTACTGAATGGAGGTAAAAATGATAACCTCCGTTAGTGTTATACTTGAATTACTGAGGTCTACGTGTTTCATGTACCTAGACGGGCAAGTTAACATCTTACATTCATCGTGTTAAAGCTGAAATAATGCATAGGTATTTCTAAATTTCTCCAGTCACTAGTAACACCACCTCTGATGCTCAACGGAAAAACCTGGTTTGTCTTTCATAACGAAGTTACGCAAAACAACTCACAAGATGTTAATCAAGTACCGCAATAACGTTTTGGAAATCGTCAGTATTCCATTAAACATTTGTGTTGTATAGAAAATTACAAAAATAATTTTGTACTGCAGTCGCTGACTACTATTTCTGAGATTGAAGTTTGACAAAGTTAAATTTCAATAAAGTTGTTTACCAAAGTCTATGGACTGGAGTTGTATTATATGCCATACATTACGGAGATAAAAAACGTTTTCATTTTTTGAATGGTCACTTGAAGAAGATAAATAGTTTTCAAATCTCATGAGTTGTATTATGTAGGTCTAGACACGCCGGTTTTGTTTGAAATGTCTGTTGTCTTTTTTCAAAATTGGTAAAATTATAAATAAACTTATTTGAGCGAGCACAAACCATTCTGGACATCGATGGGATGATGATGATAGTGATGGTATATGCGTTGTTTATCACTCCTAATTGTCCAGAAATACATCAATTTGCACTGTTTCATTGACTTTTGTTACAACATATTTGTGTAATGCCATGCTATGAAAGAGTACATGTATATCTTCATCCTGATTATCGTTTAAAGCAAGGTCAGGTATAATGAAAAATCATATGCATCGCATGAAGGTCATTTTGCTACAGGTCTTTTTGTCGTTACCAGTAAATGTACTAATCCTTGAAAGCGTCATGTGAGTTTTACATTCCATCAAAATCCACCTGTCATATAAAACTACGTGCTATTTTATTGCAGGTTGTTTGCATTGGATGATCAGAATGATCTTGCACACTGCCAGTGAAGCAGTTCCTGATCATTTGAAATAATTATCCAATTATTTTAGTAGTTTTAATTATTTTAAAAATTGCCATCATGGTTAAAGTGGGGTAAGTTAATTTGAAATAAAAAATACTTTTAGTTTATGAAACCCTTTTGCTAACAAGGCCTTCGGTTTATTCCTAACAAATGCCGAACGTTTCTTTGCAGAGAAGAGCCGAAAACCGCTGTTGTTTTCCATATTAATGGAATAAAACACACGGGTAAAATTTCATTTGCTTATGTTCGTACTATCTACAAATCTACATACAACGTTTTGATTTATTTTTATTTAATTAACACTATTTTAAGTTGGTGCGGGGTCAAACGTTGGAACGGACACTGCTTTAGTTGATTACATTCGAGATGAGGCAAATCTTAAAGGAACAAAAGTCATGTGTAGGGAGGGGGGCTGCGGGGCTTGTACAGTTACAACACGTGTAATTGATCCTGTAACAGGGTCTGAAGTAATTAAGAGCATAAATTCATGCTTGACCCCAGTCTTAACCTGCGATGGATGGGATATTACCACTGTTGAACAACTTGGGGACAAGCATGAGGGTTATCATAAGATCCAAAACAGGCTTGTGAATTTTCATGGGACTCAGGTAAGATTGATTACCAGTTCAAATCAGGCAAATTTATATGAAGTATTTAAGACTACGTATAACGATTTTAATTTGCTAGTGTGGATACTGCACTCCGGGTATGGTAATGAATATGTACAGTTGTTGTATTTTTCGGTGCCACCGTGACCTCAGGCCCCGGCCTGAGTTCACGGTCGGCACCGAAAAAATTATTTGTGATTTCAAAATATGTATTGTAATTTGAAGTGTAAATTTGTGTGTAGTCAAGAACAAATTTGTTCATGGAGAAAAACAGTTTTAGTGATGTTTATCTTTCGCATGATTCATCGTATCCTTTCTTAGCATGAATGACATCATCATCTTTGAATGCACACAAATAATTTGTTCTTGACTCTAAAAAATCTTGTCTATTGCTCTTGGTAAAACATGAACACATAATAAAGATTAATATCATATGCATATGTATAAGTACAATGTGAATATTTAGTCATAACAAAATGGAACAAACAGGATGTATGCTTTTAGTTACAATCTTGTCAAGTCATGTCTGTCACATAAACTTAAGATACAGGAATATTTGAATCTTCATCACATTGCTAAAACATTCTCCCTTGGACAAAGTTTATTATTTTACAAGCAAAAATAATTAAGTTTACAATGAGTGAACAATCGAAGACAGGTATATTTTTTGAATCCTCGTTAACCTAATAAATCGTAATTGTGTCAGTGCGACCAATTGATTTATTTAGGTATAATGGTTGTGGTTTAGAAAAAGGGGGAACATGTTATATTTTTATGACATATTTTTATTGTTTCTTGCAAAAAATTGTATTCATTCTTTAAATTCTTCTTCTTCTCCAGAGTGGTACTTACTGACATTTTTTTTTTCTTTGCAATGTACTTCAAATTACGGAAATTTTGCAAGCCCCGTTTTCTAAACTTCAACCCAAAATCACAAAATGTTTAAATTACAGCCGATCAGCTTATAATGACAGGTCGGATTCCTAAACATGTCCCAGTGAACGTTATCAAGAAAGAATTCAAAAATCGGAACTGGGGAAACATACGGAAGGGAAAGTATGGAAAAACTGTGAGTGAATGGATGCAAACAAGTGAATGGAAAAAAATAGCAGATGAGTTGCGGAAAAGAAATATTGATGCAATGCAAAGGTGCAATGATAAAAAAATCAATTCTGAACAACAGTATAAAATAATGGATGAATGTGAATAGTTAAGTGATTTACTTACAATTTATTGACAAGTTACTTTATTTATAATGATTGTGGAGTATTTATTTACATAAGTACTAAAATAAGATTAACAGTTATTTCTTTCATCCTAGTTTAATTAGGTAAAGCTAGTTTGAAGTGTTTTGTTACAATATATTCAAATCTTATTTGTTAAATAGTGATTGTGAGCCAGCGTGTGTACATTATCTTTTAAAATATAGCGTTTTGAATCGAAGCAGTTCAAACCTATTTTAGTTTGTTTAATTGTGTATAACGTATGATCAAAGGAGCGAATTAAGTTTTGAGAAACGGTAAGTTTTCCGAGTTTCGTAAATACTTCCTTATATTTATTATGCTTACAATGCTTATCTGCAACACTCTTTTTGACACCTTTAGTTCCCTTTTTCCAAATTTTATCACCCTCATGTGAATACATTTTTGAAGAAAGACCATAAAAACTTTTAATAACGTTTCCGTTACTTTCATCTTTAAATTTGCCAACAACTTTCTTGTTTACAGTGGAATAAAGAAAGTGCTGCTGCGGATAGTCACTGCAGTCAAAGAAAAATTTTAGTCTTGACATATCTTTGTAAATATCTTCTGACTTTATGTAATAGTGTAAACTATCAGTGTCAGTGCCTA
>JAANSO010001930.1:0-15024 GCA_036507315.1 Lepidocyrtus fimetarius | reverse complement strand
ATTCGTATAAAAAAACGAATCTTATCCGGATATTCGTTGGCATCCCTAGTAGCAACTTTAAGCCTACCTGTTTGTTATTTAAAGAAAATTAGTTTCATTATCTTTTCAAAAACAAATAAAATATGTTAAAATTGTGTTTGGCATATTTTGAGCTGCAAAGCAAACTAAATTGGGTGTTAGAAATAGCTGGGGCACAGACAAGGCTAATAGGAAAGACTTGATAATCCGTCTTGTGTTATTATCGCAGTTTTATGTTTATCCCGATAGAGTGTATGCTTTTTTAAGGTAAATATTTCTCCCATTTGAGAATAAAAACTACGTAATTTATAAAAAATATTAAATCTTGAACAGTATGTAAGATTGTTGCTATTATGCTGAATCCAAGCTGTTCACGTCCACTTTAAGGATATCAGCCTGGATAATAGTAATAACGATAGAGAAAGTGTTTGCTATTAAAAATGGAGAAAAGAGAATCTGGTTAGGGCATTCAAGGAATGCGGTTATTGAGGATGGACGAGATGGTTTTTATTTCTAAAATCAAACTAGCTCTCGTGATGCAAGAGTAACATCCTTTCAGTTAGATAAATTTCATTTCAGTGCGAGTGCAATAAAGAGGTTTTTTTGAAACATCAGCCCTCAGAAAAAATTAATTCGATAAGTTTTAGATTTAGTTCCAAACCAAATCAATAAGTGTTTAATTTGTGTGAGTACCTCACTTATTTATGTGGTTGATGAAAGCTTAAAAATAAATCAGTTTTCAGCTTTTTCATAGCTCTGGATAAGGAATTTGGAATCATTAACCTTTTACAATGCTTAGAATTGCACGGTGTTGGCGGGATGCTGCTAGTATCTGTCCCCTTAGTGAACCTCATCATTATTAAATTAATATTACTTTTTAATACCAATTATACTAGTTGAGAATACAGAAATTGGAGTTTTAGTTTGTTAGCAAAAGGAAAATTGTAAGTGAAACTAATATAGGTATTTTATCTGTGAGATAAGACAAAACGTGGTTGATATAAATGTAATATCATTCCATTAGACTATTTGTTCCAATGATATATCTTTTGCTAAGTTGATCAACTTTTTTAAAAAATAATTGCGCATAGATATTTGCTCTACGTAGGTATTAATGGGGGTGGAAGAGTTAACTAGGTTTTTTTATGCTGGCAGAAATGAGTTGAAATTGTTCTAACGCTGGTTAAAAGAGTTCTAGATGATTAATGACTTCAATAAAAACTCAGGTTCTGGAGATGACTAGTAAAAAGATAGCTTTGTTTATTTAAAAACTTGAAAGAAAGACTGAATGGAACTGAATGATGAATGAATATAACTGGTTTTGTCTGCAATTTTGTTCTAGCGTTTTCTTAACCTATGATAACATTTTAGTAAACTGTCTATTACTTATTATTATGAAGATGCTGCCGCTGCCGCAGACTAAAGAGACGGAATCTCTCCACAACTTTTTTTTGTTTGTACTTTGATGTCTTTTATTTAGCTACTACACTGGTTTCGGCTAGTCAAGGTAAAACCTTTCATGGGTTTATTTAGAAATGCAACAATACAGAGGACCAGTTATCAAAATTTTGCTTTAAAATGACAAGTAGCTATATTAAGACATTTTTTGCCAAACTTATGCAAAATAAGTCATGTAAACTTTTGTCAACTTGTTTGTAAAGCGATTCAGTGCTAAATTAATTAATCTAATTTTGTACAATATTCTGACTTCCTTGCATACTTTTTTTTGGCTGATATGGATAACATTGCACATGCCTTTATGTTTATGTTGTCTGCAATAAACTCAAATAATAATAATATTATTAATTATGCAAATAGGTTTAAAACTTTATCTTTAAATTATAGTTAGAGAAATCTAGGATTACTTCTTTTTAATAGAAAAACAATCAAAGTATGTCAACAATGTAAGTGTCATATTTTGGAATTAATATTTTAGTGATTTTTAATCATTTGGTTACGGTGTCCAAAGGGAAAAATCAAATTAACAGAAGGTTTAGTTTCCCCTATTATGTTTTGACACAATCATGAAGGTTGAATAACAGTAACTTCTTTAGAAATTTCGAGAATACTTCCTTTTAAATGGTTCATCTAACAATGTGTAATTTTTAAATTCTTAACTCTGTGTCTTATGCCGTCTTTTAAAGGTGATTTACGTAATTCGTGTTTCGAGAAACTTGGCGAATGTTGAGGTATAATACATCATCCCGCTCTGTTTCTAACCTTTGTCCCAAAGCCGTATTAAAATAGAGTAAGGAATTTTGATTAATTTTATAAGAAGTAGGCTTGGTGGTGGTACGACCATGCCGTGATCTAAATGTGATATAGTGAATAAATAAAAGGGTGAATTTCTGATGTAATTGTTTTAGAAATTGCATTGAAAATTGCAATGTAAATGCATTGTAGAGTGAGTTTTCAAAATTAGTTTCTAGTTTATTAAATTATCCTGATAATTAATCCTACTGAAAGTTGCGGGTTTCTTTTATGGACGGACAGCTGTGTCAAATTTTTAAGTTGGGGTCAGAGGCAGTGTCTAACCGACGGGGGAATGGGAGGGAAGGGATTCCCAGGCCGGGGCAGAAAAATGAAAAAAGGAGCCGGGGCTAGGAAGAAAAAAATAAAGAAATAATAAAATCGACCACTGATTTAAGTAAAATAAATGATAATTTAACTAAATTTTGTTTTAGTTTAGTTTATAATTTTGCTAGTTTACAATTCATAATTTTATCTAATTAATTTGCATTACTAAGCTAGTATGAGTAACGCTTGTTTGTTTCTATTTTTAAAGAAATAATTCAAAATTTAATTTCAAATATTCCACATATAAAATAGTATTTAAAAATTTAAAATATTCAAATAGTTTTTGAAAAATTGCTACTAAATACTTTTCATAATTACCATGCGTTGCAATATACAGGTTGCGCCAAAAAAATTCGCTTTATTTCGAAATATGTTTGCTATTGTGCAAACAAGAAGTTTTCCTAGCAATTATTAAAATATTTAGCGCGGCCTACCCCGCAGCGTTTTTTCTTTATCTATTTTAAGGTTTTAACCAAAATGACACTAGCTACGCATATAAGTGTCCCAAAGTACATTGGTATTTAAGGGTGTGATGTGATTTTTTTATTCGCCTATTTGTCCGATTACGGAAAAAATTATAAAGGGCCGGAACCATCAAGGTTCCCAGGCCGGGTCTGTAACCGGTTAGCCGCTGGTCAGAGGCCTACATAACTTCTCTGTTTATCAACTTATTTGCATGAAATTTTGGGCACACTCTTGACAAGGTTCCGTAGTGACAGTTTTTTTAAATTTGAATTTGAATTACTTAAAAATTGAAACTGAATTGTGTATAATCGGGTTTGGTATTTGAAATACAAAAAAACACGCTAGAAAAAAACAGGAAGATTCCATTAATCGAACCGGAAAATGTAAGGTTACCTTACCTTTTCGTTAATAAAAAACATTTAAAAAAGGCTGAAAATGGGGGTTTCAATGATATGGTTCTACGCGTAATTGAAGGAAGACTAGGCAAACTTCTACGGATTTTATTACGAGCAAACCTAACTTTGTTGCTTTAAAATCTTACAATATATTGTTTTGAATCAGATAAAAAACGTCGTAAGGATTATTGACTACCGTTAGTAATAAGTTTAAAAAATAGCGGCAGTAAAAATTGCGACAATAATGTAAAGTGTCATATTTTTGGGCACTTATATTGAAGGAAAACAAATGAAATATTTATGTTGCATAAGACATTTTAGGATTTATACCATACAATATCTCATCAGAAATGTATTGAGTTGAGGTATTCGCATTACAATTACTCTTAAATGTGCAAATAGGGAGTGCAAATTTGCATTAATCTTCTTTTTTACTGTTAATATAATTACAGGACGATTCGATTAAAAGTCTCATGATTCGTTCAAAATTCGTTCAGCGTTACCCTTACTTCTGACATATAAGGCAACATAAATTTTGAAACACAATTTACTTGTAATAACGAATTTTGAATACAAAGGCTTATTTTTTCTGTTATCGTCAAATTGTGAATTTTGGTATTCCGAACATTAGGAATATATTTCGAACCAAAAAGTTTGCCAAACTAAAACGGTCGCTTATTTGATAGATTCAGGTAAAATAAATTTAAACAATGTATACATTGCTACCATATTGTACTAATAACTCTGTAGAGTTTGTTGAAAGAGCTGACAGCTGCGTCAAATTTTTAAATTGGGGTCAGAGGCCTACATAACTTCTTTGGTTATCAACTGATTTGCATAAAATTTTGAGCAAACACCCTTGACAAGGTTCCCTTGTGACGTTTTTTAAAATTTGATCTTGAACTACTTAAAAATTGGAGCTGAATTGTGTAGAATCGTGTTTTGTATTTGAAATACATAAAAACGCGCTAAATCAAAGCAGATAGGTTGCTTGATACGAACGGGAAAGTTAAGGTACTTTATCATTTTGTTAATTAAAACATTTGAAAAGTGCTGAAATTAGTGTTTTCAATGATTACATGATCATATACGTAATTAAAAGGATACTAGGCACACTTTTATTGATTTTAAAATTAAGAGTAAAACTAACTGTGTGGTTTTAAAAATCTTACAATATAGTTTTGTGAACCAGATATATATGCAAAACGCGTCGTAAGGAATGATGACTACCGTCAGCAATAACTTGAAAGAAATGGGACATTAGAAATTCGACAATAACGTGACTTGTCCTATTTTTGGGATCTTATATTAAAGGAAAACAAATTGAATATTGCTATTGTCTTAATTTGTACGTTGCCGCTTTCAAGGGTAAGATAAGGCATTAATAAATCTAATGGCATTTTAGGATTTATGCCATACAAGATCTCATCAGAAATGTATTGAGTTGAGGTATTCACATTTCATATAATAATTACTGGATTATAAAAGTTGTTTGCTGTGTTTGTCTCTTTTAATAATAAAATGAAAAGGTAAATTCTTTTAGTTTTTAAACGATTTTGAAAGCATGGTTATACTGAACACTATTTGTGCTTACAATGTATGTTAGCATCAAAGTAGATTTTAAATCAAGAAAGACAAGTCTCAATAAATCAAGTCAAAATGATTTGGAGATAAAGACTCTGATTTAATATAATTTTAAATTTGATTGCCTGTGTACTAATTTAATACTTATAATGTATTTATTTTAATGACCCAATTATTGTCTAATATACGAAGTTGACTTTTGCAACGCCTCTGCAACGCCTTTCATGAACACAAATTTAAAATTGCATTACACACTCACATTTATGAACCGCTTCGACGTCCTTCACATTTATAGGAATAATTTCTTAACTATTGACACTTGTCTGTAAATATATACCTGTAGCACAGCACAGGGAGAAGACGGACTGGACTCTTGTTTTTACCTTTAAACCTAAACCTTTTAATTGCAACCTAAGGATTTTATTCGCAGGAATCGCCATGTCTCATTCTTGGTAAAGTTAGATTTTGTCGGATTTTGTCTTGGTTGATAGCAAAATATTGGGATGTTTATGATGATGGAGTAAATAACTACACGAATTAAACACAAAAAGCTTTGGTTGCCTGATTCAATTTTAATAATTTCTTAGAGAATAACTTTTGATTAGGAATTTAACATTTTTTTAGGAAAACAAAACAAATGAATTTAAATCGAAAGTGAGAGATAATTTGAATGTCTACGGTTAGAACTGAGGATCACTACTGCTGCTTGCTTTGGTTGATTCCGACCTGTATGTTACATAACGGGGAAGTTAGAAAATGGGGTCAGACTGTCGCCTGACATGTACTTTTAAGCAATTGACCTTGCGTAAAATGTTAATCCTTTTCATTAGGGCTTCAAAACATTTACTGGGTTTTAATATAAAGTTAACTTTGGGTAGTTATATCGAGCATCAAGTTCAAAATAAAGAATATCCTAGGTGTCCTCAAAACGAAAAATAACACCCTAACAATGGAGTTCGTTATTTTTATGTTAATTCAATTATTCCAAACGTTGCGCTTTGGTCAAAGAAAGTAAATTAATTAATTGAGACACTTTAAATTGGTTTTTTTTAAAAAGGAGTAACGTTAGTAAGGAAACTAATGTTAAGTAAGTTCTTTAGAAACGTTCATTTGTGTTTGGTCAATATTCGTAAATGGAAACAAAATAGTTTGAGGAGTTAACTATTCAATAAATAATACAAGGAATTATTGTTACGCATCTTTATAAGTTTATAACTGTCATTGTTCTCACGCCAAATCTTGAAAACAAACTATATTACTTGCCACTTGTATTCCTGTCAAGTTTTCAAGCATGTATTTGTAAAACTTGTTTCATTTTGAATTTTAACGCCCTTTGTTGATGCTGAGTCAGTTAAGTTGAGAGATATCCTGAAGAGAATGACGACGACAGCAGATAGGTGAAGATGATGAAGAGACGAGACATCGATGAATAAAATGTTAATTTTGATATTTAAAGTCAATTTTAGTTGTAATTTTGAACTTTGTTTAGTTTACGAATGTAACTGAAACAGGTGCACTTTTGAAACGACGGCATTCAATGTCAATGAAACGTTTGGCATTTTAAGTGTTTGAATAATGAGCATATGACCAGTTTTGTAACTAACTACAATGGAAAGGCGTGGATTACACCGTTATCAGTTACCATGTGTCATTCCCCATAAGTTTAATTTAAATATTGCTTTTCTCTTTAACTTACTTTGTTTGTGCGCACTATTTGGGGAAATGTGATACTTTAATTTATGATGATGATGTGATCTCTTATACAATAACTGATGATAATGAAATACGGAATAAGTACACAATGCTATAGAGAGTTAGAAAAGATAGCCAATTTATTATTCAACTGCTGTTGCAAGCTTTAAATGAAGACTCTCTGCTTTCGCAGGAGAGTGAAAATAATTTATACAAAATCAAGTTAAGCTTTACGCTGGAAAAAGTCACGAAATTAAAATACAGGAACAGCATAACCAAACAAAGTTTTTGGCAAAGAATCGCCAATAAATTATGCATAAGCTAATTCGTAAAAGGTACTTTAAATGAAATTATGTAGTTAAAATGAAGCTAAGCTTAGCCGTTTCAAAATGCGACAATAATGTACTTTGTCAAATTTGCAAAATAATAATAAACTTCAGATAATAAAATAATACTTACAATGGCTGTAAACGTTTGAATTGTAAACATATAGCCACTAATTCTAAGCCTTTGATGGTGGTTACTTTAAATTTACGGTGTTGAATAAAAAGGACTCTTTGATTTTTAATAATAAACTGTAACCGCTTTGGGAGTGGACTGTCCTGGGCGACCTGGTGACGAACTGGGTCTTGATAGGGATTTGGGGTGGTTCTCGTTCGACAAAAATGATGTGGTGGAGGTTGGGATAGTCCACATCAGAATTTCTTCTGATGAATCCAATGAAATTGTATTTTATATCTTGTCATACCACACATCAAATACATTAAAGCCCTTTAGCATCGTCGATATGTATTTACTCTTTTATTGCAAGAAATTGTGCATTGAATTAAAGTTTATTTTGCTGAGTCATACCCCTAAAACGATAAACTTTTTAAATCTAATATCAACATAAAAACTTCGTCAACCTGTATATGCAAATGTAATGCAAATTGATCAATTTGTTGAAAAAAAAATTATCATTAGCTACAGGTAACTTTGCTAAAAAATCGAGCAAAGAAATAAAACAATTTATTGAAAAATTGTGCCAAAAACAATGTGTACATGAAAGCAAAAGCACTTTAGTGTCAAAAGATATTCTTATTTTGAGGGGAAATAATATTATTTGCTGTGATGAATTTATCATCTGCAAACGAAAAAATATGTAGTTTGTAGTTACTTATCCTAATGCACTTATATTCCAGCAGTCCATTTATTTTTTATGGACACAGAAAAAGACGGAAAACAAAATTTTTGAAGCAAGGTCACTTTGCGGAACACCATAATGAATCGTAACTTTTCTAGATGACTTTGCTCAAGCATGGTTTTTACTTTAGCTTTTGAATATAGAAATGTTAGAAGTATATGCTTTGACTACTTTAATGATTGGGTGCATGATGCTGATGATGAATAGAATAATAAGAGAGTAAGAGACGAGATGTGAGTAGAGTGGAGTTACAAAGACAGACTGGTTTGCTATGGCTTTAATCCTGATTATTACTATGTGTTACAATACCATCACAGCTCCTCGTTTTACGAGAACTGACCGCAGTTCTTAATTTTATAAATTTAATGACAATTGATTTTGAAATAATATAAACATAATCCATCGGAAGGGAAGGTAATTGATGAAGGGATAATAATAACTAGGAGAAGAAAAAGGATTGTGTGTGCCGATCAGGTTTTCTTTCTTTCTCTCTTTCTTGCGTGAGTAACGAGTTTTCCGCTTTTGGTCGTCTTGCTTGGTTTGGTTCTGCTTTGTGAATTGAGCTGATGAGAGGCTTTGAGTTGTGGTTGTTTGGAGGAGCAGAGCAACAGAGGTTGGGTTTTGTGTAGCGAGTTAGGTTTATGCCATTACAGTTTCCCTTATTTTGAGTTGCTGTGCTTGCGTCGGGAGGTGGATGGGTTTTGATCACATCACATTCCCCTAATTAGACACGTTTGACCACAACGAGTAAAGCTGCTTGCAAAGTTGTTAAGAAATATGTAGCAGTGGCAGCAAATGGACTGACTGGGTCAGCTTGGTGATTTGAGTTGGCGTCACATCAACAATGGTGCAGAAAGAAGGCGAAGTGGTTTCGCTGGACAAGTCGACCTTGGTAGCCGGAATCGCTGAAACACACAAATAGGAAGGGAAAAAGGAGGAAGGATGGATTATTAAATTTTATAGTTGAGGTAGCTTTGACGTCAAGAATTCACATAACTTGAGAAAAAATAAAGAAAAACATGATTAAAAACTTCAATAAAAAAATTTACATTGTAATGCCATAGGCTGCCATTATTGGGTGTGTTAAACACAATTAAAAACTCGCTGAAAGTCGAGAAAAAGAGTAAACTTTTTATTATCATGTTTTAAGTTAAGATACTCTTAATGGATAACTCTAAAATTTATTGGAGGATGTCTTGGTTGTAAGGCTCAATAAAAACACTCCAACGTTAGCATGTAAGTTTTTAATTGTTCAGCAAAATATGCAGTTAAAGGAAAAATTAAATTTCGCGCTTTGAAATGATTTAAAAACTTTGAGTCCGCATCTGAAAAAAATTCAGGAATGCTTTTGATATATAAATGCTGTCGTATATGGTGCATATTTTTCTTGCATTTGTGGAAAATTGATTGTGTACAATCATATTTTTTCTATTTGAAAAACTTTTTCCAGACTCCTATTTTTTAAATAAATCAAACATTTTAGTAATTGCAAAATGTGACAATGATGTGTTTTGTCCGTTTTTGAGCTGTAAAGCACGCATTTTACTATTTATGATATAGTTTTCACTTGTTGGCTAATTTTCAGCTTTGGATTCGGTGTAATGGATTCAAGTTTTGATGTATCAATATTTAAATTATAGGCAACTATGGTCTCCATGCTCTTATTTAATGAAAAGTAACTCAGAATATTTATTTTCGTAGAAAACTCGATGGATATTTTATTATTGTTTCCTTCGGATTACAATTAATATTAAAAAATTTATATTAACGGAGAGCAAAAACGTAAGTCTGTTCGAAGGCTGTGACTTGATTAGAACTTTTTGATGGTCGATGCAGTTGCAATTGCTTTTATGCAAGCGCGACGCATTGTTATTAGTAGTACTCTTAATTCTGTATGTGCAGCTATGACTTTGTAAGATGGACTTTTCTTAGGTTCTTAACGGATAAAATTCTAATAATCTATTAATTTTGCTATCATAACTATAATATACAAAATTTAGCTTTTAATAAAGATATCAATATTTTGTATGCTTTCTATTTTGTTTCTAATATTGGATTATAACTTGAGATGAGATACTGAACGTAATGTAACGATATGATTATCGTTGAATAGTGTAAGAAAAAAGTGGGATAAGTTTTTTTGTCTTCGAATTTTTAAATTTTACAATACCGAATGACTAAACGAAGGCATCTGTGAAAATTTTGATGGGGATTCGTATACTTATTTTTAAAAACAATTTTTAAACTAGTATTTCTATGTAATTAAAACTTAACAGGGCAAAGAGTGGAAAAGGGAGTTCAAATGTAGTAACACTAGTTAGTACCAACTCATGAAAAACACAAAATTTTAAACTTTTAATAAAGTTAACAAAACAAATATTTAACTGCTTCTTTTCGAGGCTATGCAGTCAACATGTTTTATTCTTAATAAAAAATTAAATATGGGTTGAATTCGTATTATACTTGAATGATTAGATGATTTATGACTTGAAGAAAGAATGTATTAGGCAAATGAGATATTAGTTTGGCCAATAAGAATTGCTCTATTTCCTAATTGTCTTTGCTCTTTACTCTTTAACTACCTGATCTATACTCCTTCCTAGAAGAAGGAAAAATTCACATTTATATGTAAATCTTACGTTACGCTGCTGCAGGTGATGATGACGACGTTGATGTTGAGATGATGACGATGAGTACGAGGAAGAAGCATAGAAAAAATACAATATTCCCAAATTATATTAAGAATGGAAGAATAAATTTGAAATTTAGGTTTTTGTTGAAGGATTGGACATGACTCCTATTTTATGAAAGTTTTGCTAAATTGCTGCGACTGTTCAAATAGATTAAATTTGACTAGATGAATTGCCAATTATAATTCTGTCAAATTTACAAGCATTCTTACTTACATAAATTGTGTCTTTTGAACATGTTGCTTTATTTCTTTAAATTAAGCAATAAATACAAAAATGGTAAAAAAATAAAGTTTTATTTGTTAGAAACGTATAAATTCACTGACCGAGAAATCGTTGGATTTAAAAATATTAACAATTTTGCTACTTTTTGCTTGTTACACATGTAATGTAATGAGTTTTAATGAAAATTCACAAAATCAGATGAGCAAAAACAATTTGAGCGAGGAACAGGCTTTGAATAAAATTTAAGTTTCACTCTTAATGAAAGTGTTTAATAATTTTCCAAAACGTGGTAAAAACCAAATCGGCAGCTGCTGAAAGTCGACCAAGTCGACGGAAATGATCGGTGTTTTAATTTTGATTCAAAAATTTATTCTTCCATCTATTCTCTCTTTATCATTTCTCAGTATATTTTTGTCTTGAAAATCCCTTAAGATTTATTATTGAATAATGTTTTTTTCTGGTTCTGCAATAATTTATAATAGTATACCTGATATTGAATAAATCATCTCAAACTAAAACATGACATTATAAAAGAACTAACGACGTTTTGCAAGCTTTCAGTTCACTTTTAAAATAAAATTGGATTTCAAATATCCTTTCAATAAAATTTAAAAATCTGCCATTTGACTAAAAATAGTTTGGTTGAGGCAAACTTTCTGAATTATAAACTTGTTTAATTAGGATTAGAGTATATTTAATACACTCAAGTAAAAATGTTTGTAAATGTAGTTCAAACAATTTTTGAGGTATTTTTGTAACCTTGTTATTTCCCTATGTATTATAATATTTGTCTATTTTAGAAAAAACTTAGCAGTAACTAGTTTTAATATCTTTAGCAAATGTAAAAAGGATAAAAAATAATATCAGACAATGTATTTGAAGAAAATAAAATAATTTAAACAAAACGCCATCAAAATATTCATGAACTCATCTAAACTCATCTTCAGCAATTTCATTTCTACAAATGATAGAAAATGTGAAGCCCATAAAACTGTTTTATCCTTACTTCTTCAAAATTGCATAAGCCAAAAGTTATTTCAGATTTTTCATGCGTTTGGCAAAGCAGATGAAATCAAAGCATGAACCTAAACAAAGCTTTGTTATGCAAGCATTCTTTATATCAAGTCCTGTTTTTCTTCTTATCCTGTGTAAAATCCAATCCATGGATACAAAGGGAGCATTGAAAATAGCCTGGTGATACAAACGAAGTTAACAGAGGATAGAAAAAGTAAGGTGAGTACCTGCCAATGCATTCTCCTTTTCTGCTCAAGTTCATTATTACAGGTGCAGGCTGTCCATTTCTTGCAATGAAAGAAACAGAAAGTCAAAATCCTTTTTACGCTGGAGGGATGATTGAGAACCGAGCAGAATGTTATGCAACAGGTAGGTTTATGATGAAAATAAAAAGCTAAGAGAGAACAAGTGAAAAGGATCGGATGCATGACTTGCCCATGTTTTAAACTTAAATCTGCTTTTTATTTCATTGAAAGGATTGCCCAAGCTGATTTTAAACCTACCTGTTATGTAATTTGACTTTTTAAAAGTTTCATTTTTGCAATTTTTACCTAGAAACAACGCTGGATATTATAAAAAAGTGATGACGTAAGCTCAATATTGTTTTGCTGTTTAGATACAACTTTCATTGCCAATTTACTGGCAACTGCACAAAGTGAAATATATTATTGCAAAAGAGCAAAATAGCAATTTCACAGCGAATTGTTTAATTAAGTGAAGTAAAAATCTTCAATTTTGCTAATTTTTACTATTACAAAGTGTAGCAAAGTTTTTAAAATGTTTTTGGACAATTTTTGTTGCGTACTTTGCTGTTTTAGAAGTGTTTGTGATTTGTAATGGATTATTATGTGACAGTACATTTTATGAACATTAATCAATCTATTTTACGTTACATGAATAAGTAAATTATCAAGTTTTCAGCAATTAATGTGAGTTATTGTTAATCTAGCATTCTTTATTCAACATTTCGTGATTAATTTGCTATTTTTTGAGGCGAGATAGATTGAGTTTAAATTTAACACTTTTAAAAGGTTAATTTTTATGTTTAGTTGCAAAAACCCACAATGAGGACTACTTCTGGGGGACAGAAATAATCACAAGCGTTTTATTGAGGATGACAATCTTGGCATTTTTGAAGTACCACGACGGAGAAATTATAAAATTTTAATGAAGGTAAAGTTTTAAAGAAATTGTAAACGTATTTAAATTTTAATAACAACACATTCAATGAGTTAATTAACATGATTTTTAAATGCAGGTCGGAAACTTCACAGATACAAAATACTGAAGGTAGCTTAAAACTGACAGGAACTCCATCTTCATCCCAGATCATGTCTGGTTTCTTTGAATTTCAATTGGAATCAGGATTGCTGCCTTTCTTTTGATATTGGCTGACAGAAGAATGGAATACAGTTAGGAAAACTGAATAATTGCAACCCATTTGGATTTTAAAGATAACGGCAGGAGTCACCAAGCAAGAAGGAAAACAAAGGCAACAGGAAATGCGTAAGGTGGATATTTTTGGGGACACCCTTGTTTTATAAGTGAAGTTTAATTAAGTGAATAGTAAGTAGTTTTAAACTAGCATAAGATGTAGCACATTAATTAAGTAGTTGTTAAGTACCAGCTAAAAGATTACGAAAAATTGAGTGATGATAGTACTTAAAATCTAAGAAATGAAAATAATCTCAAATTATGCGTTTTACACGCTGTTAAAATTATTATAGCATGTATAAATTACTAGAATGGAATCTAAAAGTCTGAAGTTTTCAAAAGAACTATATCCAAGTAATTCAAAGATAAAAGTAATGCTTTAAAATAAGTTTTGACAACGAAAGAAAGTAAACATTGAAGTTTTTTATCACTAGTTTTTGAGAACAATTTATTTACGGCAATAATGTAAATGTCGTGGATTAAAAAAGCAAACTTTTCTTTGAACAAGCGTATCAGCTTGAAATCAATTAATTAATCATGTCTTGGCCTTATAGTAAATCTAATTTGCTTTTGATCGTAGAAATGAGACAATTGCCTCAGGTAATTCAAGGTTTATGAAAGTTTCTTTTAAATGTTTTATAACAAATGAATATTCTTGCACTTCTGTAAATGCTCATGATTACAAGAGATATTTTACAGTAAACATTTAAATAAGTATTTAAGGGTATAAAGCCTGTCAACAAATTAATCAAGAGCAACTTTATTAATTGTTCTTGTATGAAGTTTTATAAAAATCTAGTGTACAAATCTAGCAATTATTGAGCCATCAAGGTTTGCTGATCTTTTATCATAACCCAAACTCACAGCATAAAAACTTTCTGCATTAAATAAGCAAACTTTATAATTGAATACATTTTCCCTAAATTGCAACTGTCATTTTACAGGACACCTCTGCATCTAACAAAGAAGCTAATAGACAGATAGAGGAACATAAATAGAGTAAAAGTTGATCGATGATTGCATTTTAAATTAAACCCAACAGATGAAATCTAAAATGACGGGGTTTAAATGCATTCTGATTAATTGAAATATTTGCGTAAGGAAAAAGTTGTTCCATTAGGATACCGATAACTTTAAAAACTTGTTTAATTTTCAAACAATTACTTGGCCACTTGTTCATCTACAAGATATTTTTAAGTAGTAACTGTTTTTAGATTTAAAAAATCCTGCTTGGAACACATTGCTGAATAGTCAACAAGTTTGTTCAATTATGTAGTCTTACACAAAGTGGGTGGCCTGTATGTACTGCTCCTAATTATTTCAAAATCATTTTGAAAGGAAAGTTTTTCCTCGGTGACCAGAAATAAATAATACAGTTTTCTTTCGTTAGTATCTGCGAATCCAAATATGACAAAAATGTAACTTGTCATATTTTTAAGCAATTTTAAAAAATACTTGATTCATAATCCAACATCAAAATCAAGGATATTTATATCAAGTATTTATTGCCAGAATAAAAATTCCTCAGTACAGTAAAGATGGTAGATATTGGCTTTAGACTATTCAGCTTTTGATTCACGAATGCTTGTTGTTTTATTCAGATTCATTAGTTTAAATACATTTTCATTCGACGCTTACATAATGTTCTTGCATGATTTCTCTTGACTACAAGTTCTCGATTATTCTAGAATCTTTCACTTTCTACAAGGTTAGAGTAATGACCGGGATGAGCACCCACCTACTCGAT
>JAANSO010001929.1:0-15027 GCA_036507315.1 Lepidocyrtus fimetarius | reverse complement strand
GAATAAAAAACAAGTGACTTTTCCCACTTTGATCATTAAATCCAGGCAACCAAAGACGATGATGATGAAGATTGCGTAGATTGTTGCTCTTATTATTATTGCTGAACAAAAAAGTTCCTGTTTCTTTCCTCCCCCTCATTGTCCAATCCTTTCGCTCAAATTCACTTCGACTTGAGATCATTTTTTTCCACTTCTCATGTTCTGCTCTTTAGTTCTGTCCGTAACCACAAAGAAAATATAAGCTTGAAAATTTCAACAACATCATCATGAAAAAGCTCATTTTTTCTAAGATCATGACTCTGGATTTCTGCATTGCCAAACACGAGTTGTTCTTAAAAGTGTTTCAATCTCAACGTGATTATCATCAGGATTATGGTAAAGATAATGTTAACTCTTTGGTCCCTTCTCCTCAGCTTTTAGACTTGAAATTAAATTTTTGCCCTGAAATTGGACGGAAACAGAGAAAATGAGGATGAAAACAGCAATGGTAATGAGGGTGCTCTTTACGTCGCTAGATTATTATTGCAATGTCAACTGAAGCAACAGCAACAGATCCCTTGCCTGCCCTCATTTTTGGCATCAATTCTAAAAATTATTGTAGTGCTAAGATAATGATAATGGGGTAGTGTTGGACCTCTGTGGCTAGGATTCTCTTAAATTTACGCATTCAGCCCTAGACCTTCTCTTGATGATGCAATTTAATGTAGACCTTTGTAGTACACACGAGTAAAGTACAAAACATAAAGATATTTGTAAAACCTACAAAAATGCCTCCTATTTTAACAAAAAATATTTAACAAAAAAACAAAAGAATGATAATAACGTGAATAGCAACATGTAGAAACGCATTATTATAGAAGTTTTTCTGACTTGGAACATTGCAAATGTAAGCATTATTTAAAAAAGGCTGCTATTATGTTGATGAAGATAATGATGAGGCAAGAGGAAAGCCTGGAGGCAATCTTAAATTGCCGTTTGTTGTTGATGCGTTGCTAGCCTGGTACTGGCACCACTTCTGAACATGGACGAACATGGTGTAAAGTGCGACTGCATTGACAGCGTCAAACATAAATGCAGTCGACAACGACAAGGCGAGGATAAAATATTTTTTGCACTGCATCAAAAACAATTTTGAAAGTGATCTGATGTGAGGCAGACTATCCTTTTTCAACAATGTCTGTTATTCGTCCTCACCTCTCAGCTTTTAATACTCCGACACTATTCAAGTTGACATGAGCTGTAAGTTTTGCTATTCTGTGGAGGTATTCACGCAACAAAGTATGTAGCCGTAACCGCCGTATTAAAACCGACGTTGATTTACTCTTTTGTAATATAATCTCTCCCCCTTTCACCCCCTTTTCAAATGTTTCACGCATATTTTCCTCTTCTCTTCCTGAGATCAATTCATCTTGAAAAAATATGGGATTTAAATAAGATGGGAGGAAGAGAAGAAGACCAAGATGATGATGATCAACCTTTAGTTACGTAATTCTTAATGCTTTGTTGTTGTCATATTTTTTATTTTTGGTCTAATTTTACTCCTTGAAAATGTACAAACACGGAGCAAGTTTTTAAGAATTATTTTAAAATAATTCACAAGCATGGAGATTCGTTCCTGTCATATGCAAAATCCTGTAAATAAAAGATCTGTCTCGCTGCTGCTGTTTTGAAAGCGAGCAGGATATAAAAAGCGAACACAAAAGTTTATAATGGGAACTGGCAACCAACCAGGTAAATTGAATTGTGTAATAGAGATAAGGTTACATGAACATAAAAAGGACTAAAAGGAGAGGTAGGAGGAAGAGGGATGTTGAAAATNGAACACAAAAGTTTATAATGGGAACTGGCAACCAACCAGGTAAATTGAATTGTGTAATAGAGATAAGGTTACATGAACATAAAAAGGACTAAAAGGAGAGGTAGGAGGAAGAGGGATGTTGAAAATGTGTATAAAATCCGCATTTTTCTCTATCTTGATGGTAAAGTTTTTAAAAATGTTACAAATTTAATACACGGGAAGGGATGAATAAGTTGCATAAAGAGAACGCTTTAAAACAGCGTTCGTTATGCGAGTTTTTTATAATCCTTCATCAGCAACAACGTTTCTTGATTATTCAATACCTTTCCTTGTTTGAAACATCAGCGAAACGAATGTGACTTTAGCAAAAAACCTGTATTGCAGGATAGGATAGTTTTTTAAAACATTTGAAAAGAGGAGGAGAGGATGATGCGGGGAACGGATGATGATTAGAATGATGCCTGTGGATAAATTTTTGTTGTTGTTTTGTTACTTTTAAGCCTTTCCACTGCTTAAAACGCTGCTTCTGTTGTTATTGTTGCTGTTTTGCTTCTGCCATTTCATCTTCTTCAATCCATCCATCCTCTTTATTCCGCTGATTTGATCATTTCAAGCAGAAAAAAACTTATTCTGCTCTTCCTTGTAAGCCCGTTTAAGGAAAAGACGCTTTTTCTTTGCTCATTCGACAACGTTAGAAAAGGAAGAGAGAATTGACAATTGAATAAGGATTTATCCGTGTTTTTTATTCAAAAATAGAAAAAATCGTGCTCCTCGACAAAATTTACATAAAAAGAGTGGCATTCATATTTTAAAAACGAAGTGTTGCGGTGGTGTTGACTCGTTTTTTGTGTTTGACTAAGAAAGTGTTTGATTTGAAAGTAAAATAAAAAGTTGTGGCTTGTCATTTCGAGAAAAAGCAAGATTTGTGATAAAATTTCATATGTATTCACACTCAGAGACACATTCCATTATTACGTAACCACGAATTCAACCAAGGACACGCAAACATAATTTTTGAGATTTTCATATTTTACTTCAATCAGAGTTTGCTTATTGATGAGAGGAATCTCGAATCTTCTGATTTGAATGTTGTCACTTTAAAGAAAGAATTGCTGACTTTTATTTGTGAGCTGTCAGTCGAAAAGAGTCAATATTTGATTTTGTGTTGCAAATAAAATGCAAAAGAGTTATTTATAAAGGAGGTGCATTCTGAAGTGAGATTACGTCATCAAAAGAGAGACACTTTCAAGTATTTTGAATACCTAATTTCATTAGAAAAACTTAACGAGCAAAGCGGTTAACTCTTTCATTTAATAAATTGTTAGTATTTGTGAGTGACTCCACATTACTTGTTCATATCCTCAGTTTTAACTTTAAAGAAGAGTTGACTTTAATTGGAGAAACAAGCTTTGACATTTGTCGGTGAAAACGTAAAGCTTGCCTTCAGTTTTAAGATTGGTTGTGCTGAAAGTTGTTTTTCTAAATGCCTGCCGCCAGAATGAGTGAACGGGATGAGTCGTGGCCTATGACCCAAGATGAGGAGAACGATTTGCGAAAGTGATTAAAATTTTTGCTTTTTTATTTTTGAAAGTTGTTTTTCTAAATGCCTGCCGCCAGAATGAGTGAACGGGATGAGTCGTGGCCTATGACCCAAGATGAGGAGAACGATTTGCGAAAGTGATTAAAATTTTTGCTTTTTATTACATCTTCATATTTACGATTGTCATTTAAATAAGCTTATGTAACGGTTCAGGTTTTGGCATATTTAAGCCGGGCTTTATTTGGTTTTATTATGATTTACGAGGGTTATAATACTTTGAGAACAACAAAATCAACTTTAATCATCTCGTTTTAACAGTTAATTTGTAAAACAAAACGCTCCAGTTGATTTCTTGTTTCTGGTAGTGCGTCATCATATCATAATACTGTTTCCTAGAAGTTTTGCTAAATAGCTGCCATTTTTAGCAATGACAACTTAATTTTGGTTTTATTAGGATTGCGACAACTTTTAAATAGAGCAGATGGTCAAGTTTTAATCCTTGACAGATGCTTGCATAATATTAGCGAATCTTTCAATTGGAGACCTCTGTGGTTCTTGGAATAACGTTTGAGCTTCATCATAGCATCGCACCCACAACCACAAAAACAAAATCATATTTCGCATCACTTCAGTATCACGTCTTGACACGCCAATCATCATCGTAGCCTTCTCCCTTTGATTTTTAGTTTTTTGTGACCCGAAACTAGCGACATGCCTACAGAGGCGCAAGCAATAATTGTTAAAAGAATCGGCCTTCAAAACGCGAGGGCGGGCGATGGTTATTGTGGTTTCAATTAACTTCGAATTGATGAAATCATCAGAGAATCATTGCCAGCATTAGTACAATGTCAATTTAATCAAGACCAAATAAGAGAAAAGGCTTTAAAAGTATTTTGTTTGTGAATTTGCACAATCAATTGTTTCTTTGTAATTCTAATCATGAGTAATTTACACGAACTGAGGGAGAAGCGTTTTTTGTGTAAATTGACTGCACGAATTGTTCTGTATGCAAATCGCGTAGTTTATTTAATTGAAACAAACCACGCGGCTAATTCTCTCTGAAAACGGTAAATAATTTATTTAAGAATGTTAAATGCGAATGAAACATCAATGGTTATAATATAATGTTCATTGAGCAAACCTATGTTAAGCATAATTAAATAGTTTTACAGAATTTATAATGTCTCTAAAACGAATTCTGTTTTTTAAAAGCCGACTGAAAATATTACTAGGAAAAACGGAAGGAGAGAAAACGCTTCAGATTTATTTTTCTGAGGACGAATGTTTAATGAAGTTTGAGACTGACCTCTCCTTTCTGTCACTCCCTTCCGTCCACATGGTATTTATTTACGTTCCCCCATCCCATTTGATTTGCATGTGCAGTCTCCATTATCAACCGGGATAATAATAAAAATCGAATGGGTTGGGCCTAGTCGAAAAAGCGCGGTTGCTGTTGTTGATGTTGTGGTGGTACTCTGAAAGGGGAAGAGAAAAACCACGCTGGACACAGTTACCATCATCATCAAAATTCCAAACACATTCATATCCATCCATCCATCCATCTAAAAATGTAATATTAAAATACACACATTATATGCAAATAATGCAACACGATCTAAAATAGTGATAATATCTTGATGATGATGATGATAAAATGTTGAAGATCGGGAAATAACACGGTATAAATATTTTGGTATTCACCGCTGTATTTATGAATTTTACAAAATGTGTTTGAGTTGTTTTTAAGTTTAAACTGGGAATAAAGCGTAGTTACAAACATTTTTCAACAAACAGAACAGCCAATGTCCAGCTTGGCTTGTTCACAAAGTACCTGTTTAGCAAGGTTATGCAATGATTAAAGACGGTAAATATCTTTGTTACAATTTTAAAATTAATATATTAAAGATTTCTTCTTTGGTTAGTCTTACTACAATGTTGTTAATTAACGTTCTATTTAAATGAAGATTACTTCATCTTCCTATTACTGGATAGGTACCTGCTTTTTCCGTTTTACATTTTATGCAATAATAAACATTTTAATTTATGTAAAGTACAATAGACATACCCGTATCATGTTAAAATACTGTCGAAGTTTGTACCGTTATAAAGAAACATTAATAAATATTAAGAACTACAGGCAATAAAAATAAATGAGGGAAGTAAACGAACGTAAATTTTATTAGCACTTGGTGATGAATTGGCTTTGTTGTTGGAAACATTCCTTTTCAGGTTTTTACATTGCATGTCTACGCATTAATTAAGGGGTAAAAAATGCGAAGAAATGTTTCTTTATTGATTAAATCAAAGTTGAACTTTCACATAAAACTTCATTTGTCTTTTGTAATTGGAATAGCAGTTGTTGTGTAGATTGCTAGGTTTGCATTGTAAGCTAATATTATGCAAATTACTGCTTTCTTTTCCTCTTTCTCTAAAATTAAAATCTGGTTGCTAACATTTCACGTATGCCTAAGTGCATGATTCAGAATGTTGCTGGTTTTTAATCTTGTACTCCATAGTATACGAAATACATTCATTTTTCAATAATTCGTAATTGTTTCAGTATTTTTGTATTTTGCAAAAGGCTTTAAAAAATTTAAATTTCTGTAAAGAGCCCACCATCGAGAAAGAATTTAGTAATAATAGCTTTGAGATTCTACTGTTTTTATATTTTTGCTACGTGAATTTTTCCTTTTGCTGCTTTGCCTCCTTTTACTAATGTGGATCATTAGGAATAAAATATTTATTTAAATATGGCCCTAAAGAAGCATTAATAAATTCTCCAAAGACTCGTTGCTTGCTACAGATGCTGGGATGTACACCGATCTCTTTTTTCTTCACGTGTTTGCTTTAAAAAGACGTAGGTATATCAGGCAGGCTTTTTAATACAAAATGTACAAACAAACTCGCTCCATAGTCTAAACAGAGTTGTTTTTCACCGGCCCAATCGGCCAATCAATTGCAATTTTAAAAGGACTACCGAGAGGCTACTAAAAATGTTTATTTTGTGTAAGCAAAGGATAACCTTACACTGTACAAACACGATCATTTATTATTTTAAGGCACGAAACCAACAAGAGATAACTGTATTTTGAATGTAGGCACGTTTTATCCCTAGTCATGCACGTTGCAAGTTAATTTTTCGACAGGAGAGGAACAGAAGAGGAGAAAAAGGGTATAAAATTTTGTAGGGAAAATAGTTGAATTATTCCCAGGGCGAATGTCTCCATATTGTTAATAGCAGGATCAGCTATAGTCATAAAGAGGATAAAAACTGAGCTGAAAAGCTGGTTCTCCCTTCTAACGGTATTATTATATATAGACATTCTAAAAGGACTATGCTATAAACACTTGAGGATTTGCATTTTAGCAATTTATGCAGTGATACTTGTTATTGTTATGTTGGATGTTATGACCTGAGAGAAAGAAAGGATTTAAAGGGGGTTTACAGGTATCTCTTGTTTCTCTGATGTCATTATCCTCCCCTTTTCCACAATATTCCTTCCTGTTTCCTCCTGTCTTGTTTGTATTTCTTTATTTCTTTAAAGAAAGAATAAACAAAAGTGTTTTTTGGAAATACTTCATGTCAGCAGTTGTTTACTATTTATTAAAATGATACAAAATTTAAATGAAATTGCTATAAATATGACATAACAAGGAAGGGATTTTTTGGACAGACAAGAGAAATAGTCTTGTTAGTAAGTTCGTTTAGAAAAGTAAAATTTGAATAGAGGGACGTATACAATATAAATGAAACTCCAAAATCCTGGAGACTTAAAAGTATCGCGTGTTTGTTAAAATAACACGTAAAAATAGGTTCTATTATGCTATCAAACAATAGCCAACTACAAAGTAATTTCCTATGGAGTTATGATTCCAAAAACCAATCCAGTATGTACCTATACGGTTTTTGTTAAGGAAAAATAAAGAAAGGAAAATAATGTTATAATTTGTGTATATTTCGAATGTAAAAGTTCTTTCTCCGTCCAAAATTGTTGGATTGAGATAGGCTTAAAGGTGGGATTGTAAGGTGGTGCGGGTTGGTGTTGCTAGCTGGATTTTTTGACAGGAATGAGTGAGAGACGCACATTGCTCCTAAACAGTTTTTGTTTATATCGTTGTTCAAGAGTTTTGGAATGGGCTCGTGTATGTACATGTTTACTTTCTTTTTGCGGAAATGAGTCATTGTATGAGCCATGCGATGGAGATGCCACAGGCCATGAGTTCTTTGTTGGAACAATATTTCCTTTATTTTCTCCAAATTTAATTCTAAACCATGTGGATTTTTTAAGAAAAGCTGGAAATGTACTTGAATTTTGGGAAAGTAATCAAAATGAGAAGGACGGGATGTGGTGGTTGAAAATTGAATGTGTTTGGGAGGGAAATGTACGGAAAACACAAGTGTTGCTCTTGTATAGGGATAGAAAACTGAAAAATGTAAGAGAAAGGCTATTTTGCGTTTCCGTGTTTGTTTCCCCTTCCAATAACAGCGTGTGGATTACGGAGGTATTGTCCTCTTGGGTGCTCGTCATGTGCGAGTAGAATTTTTTTCTGGAGAAGGCAATAAAGCGCTCTGTGGGCTATGGGAACTTTGTAATGGGAAAAAATGGACAGAAAAATATAGGTTTGTTGACTACAGACATACAGGGGCTATTCTAGTAACTTTGTTTAGTCAGTTTTCAGAGTTTATCACACCAGGCACCAATCGCTTTTAGTCCAAAACATATTCAAATCAAACTTTTTTTTGCAAAAAATGCAAACAATTTATTTCAATGCAAAATTGAAAAGAGAATTTCATTAGAAAATGAGACAGGAGGAATGGGAGGGACGGAGAAGAATAGACAGTAGCAAAATGAGTCGTGTTTTGTGTTGTTTGGAATGTAATAAATGAAGTAGAGCTAGTTTTGTTTTGGACATGGGTTTAGTCATCGACATGTCCTTCTAACAAGCGCACAGACACACAAGCCTGGTTTAAGCAGTGTTCTTGTTGATTTGTCATCGTCGTAATTAGCTTTGTCCTCCTCTTCCACTTTTGAGTGCTGGGGCTATTAAAATCGTAAAATTAAAATGTTGCATGTTTAAATCTGAGTAATTTAGTTGCGAGGTTGAGTGAACAGGAGACAGTTGTGGAGTGGAATTGTTCAGGGTTTGGGAAGGATAAGTGTTTAAAATGTCCATATTATATAATCAAAAAACAGACAATTTTAATAGGAATTTCTGTTCTGTAAGTTTATTTAAGCAAATAGAAAAACAAGAGGATGCTTTTAAAGTGCCATTCAAACTTTCATTTTTTGGTTTCCATTGTGTTAAGTGCTCTTACTGTGCAATAAGTGCAGAAAAGACGGATTTGGAAGAGAGTCCTGAATTGTATCAAACTAGAGCAATAATTTAAAAGAGAATTTAAATGTTTTTGTATTAATTAAAATTAGTGAAATGAACTGAAAAAGGAACAGCATTAGATTATAAAAAGCTACTTTTTACCTTCGACCAATGTGGGACCTGACAAACACCTTCCAACTTTACTTTTCTTAACTATTTCCCTGAGGCTTTCATTCTTCTTCAGCTCAAACTTTTAAAAGTACAATTAAACTTTTTATGTAAGTTTGGCTTAATGCTATAACTTTTTGCCTCTGTATAATATTAAATTAATTAGTTTCAGATAATTTACAAGTAAGGCTTTAGAATATTACGTAAGGAATTTGTATTTGGGAAAACGGAGCAATAGGGTAGGATAATATGTGTCGACAAGGAGGACAAATTTGGACCCAATTTCTTAAAACTGGGAGAAATGAGACAGAGAACAGACTTAATAATTTATTAAGTGGCTACCACCACCACCACAATCCTATTTAATCCTATTTCCGTCCTTGAATCCTGATTGGAAAATAGAGGTTTATAGGAAATAAAAGGAAATTATTAAAGCCATCCATGTGAAGTGGGAAAGAGCGGATATACCTCATTACGAGAGACAAAATGAGAAAAATAGAGGATAACTAACCATTTCTAGGGTATTACTACATTTATTACATTGATTGCTTTTTACCCCGTTTAATATTCTCCATCTTTCTTGTTTTTTCCTACAAAGAAAGAGAGACGAGCAAAATTGCACTATTCAGCTATCATCAAAAGATGGAGAAATAGGAGAAGGTTATTTCATTATGTCATAAAATAGAAGGGAAAAGCCCATTTCCTTGAAAATGAGAGAAAAGTTCTCAGCTAATCGTTGTCATTCTGTTTTTTGCTAAAAAACTTAACCAAAGTTGTGGAGAAATGGGAGAAGGTTATTTCATTATGTCATAAAATAGAAGGGAAAAGCCCATTTCCTTGAAAATGAGAGAAAAGTTCTCAGCTAATCGTTGTCATTCTGTTTTTTGCTAGAAAACTTATCCAAAGTTGAGGAAAACAGTTGGTTGTGTAAGGTTATATGAGGAAACCGTTATTTTTGCAGAAATGAAGACAAGCCGCTGCAAATGTTTGAATAGCCTATATTCACACAGCTATTGTTAGGTCAACAGTTAGACAAATAAGAAGAGAAGCACAAACACGCAATTGCTTTTGTTTCAAAATGAGATCTTTTTATGCAAACTTGCTGAATTGACATAAAATCTTTCTTTAGAGGAAAACAAAACAACTTTCACTCGCTTTGGAAAACGTTTTGGGGGAAAAGTGAAATTGAAGAGAAAATGAGAGTGCATTTGCAAGAGAAAAGGAGAAAGCAGCAAACGAATGGAATGGAAAAGTTCATTCCAAGCCATAAATGTAATATTGCTTATTAGGCACAGTCAAACATGTGTTGTTTGTCGTTATTTAGGCGGTAGCGGATGGATAGACATTCTAATGATGGAAGTAAAAGTTATAATTTGGGTTATTCTATCGTCAATTTCCTTCCGAAATGTCGCTGACAACCTCTCTCGCATTCCAAAATATTAAACTTGTGTGAGTATTCTTGTGTTTATTTTATATATCGATACAGAAATAAAAATTCCGCTTCTATTTCTATTCCCACTCTTCTGCCCAACTGTGCCCACACTTTCTTTCCAACTAAAACAAATAAAAAAGTCGTTATTTTTCCAAAAGATAAATGATTCAGGCTCGTTTTCACTACATGAGATAGAAAGGGAGACAATACAATTCCAATCTTCCCTTTTGTTTCAATTTTGTAAATATTGGCAGTTGTAATGGCTAAGAAACCTATGAGTGGAACGGAGTACTTCCTAATAATTTAATGACTATTTAGATTTGCATGGCTCGGTTCAATGAACTTTGGAGTAGCTCCCCAATCTAATACTTGAAAACTCACAGCTGTATACTCGGCTCAATCACATTTTCTTTGTATTCCTTTTCGCCTGTCATTAATCCAAAGGAGTATGACATGCGATGGGTGATGACGATGATATGATGAGGCTTAAGCGTATAATATTCAAAGGAACAGGTCCCGTCATCAGCAACTAAATCAACTTAGAGAAAAAGTTATTCGGAGAAAAGTTGCAAAAACTAATAATAATAAAATACAAGTTTCTTTATCTTCCCCCTGTCGTAGTAGCCAAAAATATGAGTCTTGAAAGTACAATGGCTTTCTTCTATGCAACTTGAAAAAATACAGAATGTATGATTGGATAGATAATAGAAAAAAGGGGGTTATTTATTGTTTGTTATTTTCACCTAATTATACCACAGCCACGCTGCAAGGGAGATAAAGAAAGGAACACCGGAAAATGTATGCAACAGCGCACTTGAATAAAACTTTCAAATGATGGATAATTATTTGATAAAATGAAAGTTTTGATCGTTACAATTGCTTTTGAATAATTATTTTAATGTCTCTTCTTGACACTCTTTCTAAAGGATTTTGTTTGCCAAATTATGTGACAATAACAGCAAAAATTGCGATTTAAAGCTGAATAATGAATTGAAAATTGTTTGGGGTTTTTTTAGGAGCATTTATTGTTGTGATGTCTAGGGCACAATAATGCATTTTCTTTTTTTAAATTAATTTATTTTAAAAAACTCGATTTACTTGGCTTCCGCATTATGACCGAGAAAGTGGCTTTGTTTGACAAGAAGTTTTTGGTTGACAGGTGGTCTGCTTTTTGTTTTTAAATTGCAAGTTATCATATCAGGCTTTCAGTTAGTGCAAATTAACCACCAATGTGCAAAAATAAATGAAAAAGTAGTTTTTCAAAGCAAGATTTATTGTTGTAATCCATTTTTAAAAACCTTGAATTGATTGTGTAAACCAAATTGGGGGTAATGATTACTGTTAATTACGTGGCGTAAGTTAGTTTTGTTGACGAGCGCTACATAATTCATTTATTCACACCCACCTTAAAACTTTACGATTTTATAGCGAATTTCAAGGTGCAACTGATTATTACTTCTCTATTCACTGATAATAATAGAGCAGAGCGGCAACATAATATTCTTTTGTGAGAAATCCTTTCATAATACAGATAAGCAATTAATGTTGTCTGCAACAGTTTAATTTTTGCTCACGTCTTCCTTGCAGACATTGTACAAGCATTGTTTAATTAGTAGCTAGCTCTCTCAATTTCAATTCATTCACTTTGAAATTATACAAAAACTAATTAAAATGTGAGTTTGTAATAATTTAAAGTAAAAGTTTTAAAATTACGTAAAAAATCGTAATAATTTTGAATTAAGAGGATTGTTGTGGAATGGACGTTTTAAAAAAATTGTATTATGTATTTATTGAAATTTAAATTTAGGTATTTGAAAAGTATTTGAAACACAGGGCTTATCAAATAAGTCTAGATTAATTATTAAAACGATTTTGATATTTGTATCAATTCGAAGAAATACAGATTTGAAAATATCTCCAAACATTGTTTGATCAGAATATACGACAATGCAGTACACTGCAAGTTTAATTATTTTCAGTATGGAAAAAATGAAAAGAAATGACACGCAAGGAAGACATTTGATTTGTTGAGGTAGTATCAACTAGTTAAGGCAATATTTTCGTCACTTTTAGCATTAAATTAGGTTATATTAAAGCGTGAGGAAACTCGATTTATTCAATAAAGTGCTATTAGTATTTAACTAAGGATGAATTTAAACGATTTTGCCAAAGCTGTTACAAATATTTCGTTTTTTAGCATTTTGGCTTAGAACACATACCATTTTAAAACGATGACGCTATTGATAATTGTCAATTGAATTTAGATAATGGATAGCATGCAATGATTGAATGGTTACAAAATGCTTAAATTTATTGATATTGATTTTGGAAGGCGTTTTTCTAAATTGTTAGTGCAAATGTTGCTATTTGCAAAATTAATTGGAATAAAATCGACATTTTACATATCCTGGAATAGAATAAAAAATATTGATTGAAATTGTAAACCGAGTTTTATTTATTATTACAGAACTAAAGACATCGGAATGGGAGCAAAAATCGGGATGATTTTCTCAATGATGCTCACCAGCATCTTTCTGGTGGCATCTCTTGTCCTCGTCCTCTTCTGGGTATTTATGTACCGCGGGGGATATGCCTGGCAGGTAAGGAAACCTAAAAAATGATAAAAATATTGGAGGCAGCTTTTTGGGAGAAATTCTGCAAAATATTCTGTACTAATCCAATTTTCTCTACTTTCCAGGAAAATCCCACTAGAGAATTCAATTGGCATCCGACTTTGATGGTTGCTGGATTCATTTTCTTCTCTGGATTTTGTAAGTACTTTTTTCCTTGCTTTATTAAAAAATCCAATACAAAAGATTTTTTTACATAAAACATGAAACTGCTTAGATTTTTGGAAGCAGCATATTTTTACGTAATTTTATTTTATGTTTCTTAATACAGCCATGCTATTCTATCGGATGATGACATGTTGCAGGAAAATCTATGTAAAACTTCTCCACACAATATTCCACGCTTTTGCCATTGCCTGCATTGCTATCGGCTTCCTTACCGTCTTGAATTCAATTGGCATCCGACTTTGATGGTTGCTGGATTCATTTTCTTCTCTGGATTTTGTAAGTACTTTTTTCCTTGCTTTATTAAAAAATCCAATACAAAAGATTTTTTACATAAAACATGAAACTGCTTAAATTTTTGGAAGCAGCAGATTTTTACGTAATTTTATTTTTATGTTTCTCAATACAGCCATGCTTTTCTATCGGATGATGACATGTTGCAGGAAAATCTATGTAAAACTTCTCCACACAATATTCCACGCTTTTGCCATTGCCTGCATTGCTATCGGCTTCCTTACCGTCTGGGACTCTCATGAGTTGGCTCAACCCAAAGATTCCAAACTTTTACTCACTTCATTCTTGGCTGGGATTAACAACGATGGGGCTCTTTGCTATTCAAGTAAGTTTCCAGAGAAAGTGGAAGAAGATGTTTTGTGCCAAAAATTTAACTAGTTCATCATTAATTTAAGTTTTGTATTTTCTCTGAATGATTAATGACCTTTCGGTATTACTAGAGGAATATAATGAAGAAATGCGTTTAAAATGGTTTCTCTTTTCATTTCAGTTCGTTGTGGGATTCTTCAGTTTTCTTATCCTGTTGTGTTGTGAAGGTAAGTCGTTATGTAATTTTTATTTATATTGTTTAAGTAGTATATATAGATGGAAAAGATTTGGAAAAATTAATAAAATGTTATTGTGAATATTTAAGGTGCCACAGCTGCCTGCAGAGCGTCTCTTGTTCCAACCCATGCGACCTTTGGACTCATAACCTTTGTTATGGCCGCTGCTACTGCTGTTACGGGGCTAACGGAGAAAGCACTTTTCGAACTCAAGTACGTTTATTTTTCTTATAGTAATTCTTTTAAAATTAAAATATATTCCACACATAGTGCAGGTTGAAATTATCTTTTGTACATCTCAATTGTGTAATTGGTCAAATTCCTTAATGTCGTTGGAAACATTTGAATTGCTATGAGATTTTACTGGGCAGTCGTACAATATTGACCGATCGATCTAAGCATTTAACCGAATTGCTTCTTTTTTTATACTGAACACCACCAATCAATTTCAATTCTTTTATCACTTTATTTTATTATTTGCTGATTTTTATAATAATTTTACTTATTTATTTAAATTTTTGTTTATTTTATTTTGCTTTCTTCACGTTTTTTGTTTTATTTTTGTTTAAATCAGGGGACCTTTATACAGCCAGTGGGGAAGTACGGAAGCAATCATCATAAACGTTCTCGGAGTTGTTATTGCAGCTGCTGCGATTAGCATTACTTTCACACTTTCAGTGCCTTCCATCAGAACAAAAGCTCCCATGAGGATGACTTATCACACAGACCTCTAAACTTTTTTAATTGGTTTAAAATTAGGGATAGTTTAGATTGCAAAATAAACAGAAAAGTTCTTTTTGCTAAAATTATATTTCTATAAGGAAAATAGGAAGCCAATTTTAATCACAAATCATGTAGATAGCTACTCTATAGGTTAAATAAACTTTTCATTCTATGGATTTTACATTTGTAGAGAATTACTCGTTTTATGTCAAGTTTGCCGTTTTGTTGTTCTTTTTTATAATCGTTCATAATAGCGAATTACACGAATTTTTTATTACTGGGCATCTACTCTTTTATAAGAATCTCAGTGAAATGGACTAGAAAGAAGCAGAATGAGATTAGATTAGATAAAAATAGAACAGAGAATCAAAGTTGAAGAATAAGGATTAATCTGTTTAGAGATTTAAATATATCCC
>JAANSO010001928.1:0-15036 GCA_036507315.1 Lepidocyrtus fimetarius | reverse complement strand
AATATTTTAACATTTCTGTAACATTGCATGCTTTTTTTCAAAGCCACATTATTTTAATTTTTCCCATGTAAAAAAAGATTAATATTTATTATTTAACATTGCTGACATGAAAAACCGTTTATCATTTTGCTGAAATCTGAAATTCCAAACTCGTGAATGAGCGACATGAAAATTTCGAGTTGCTAATTATATATGAATTGAATATTTTAAAGTATATGAGTTTTTTTCTTTTCACGTTGCTATTTTCATAAACTAAACTTGTATCAACATCAACAACCACCATATATTATAGGTACGAAAATAATATTGCATCAACATGGTTCTATATATCTCTTTTATACATCGTTATTTATAAAATTGCTTTGTTTATCAGAGACGAATATGATTTTATAGGATTGTCTGTGCAATATCCTTTCCCAATTATTGCTGCTCAAAAATATAGCCGCTTCCTTTTCTTCCACTCACTCCACAATCCACGCCGACCTCAACTCCTCCGCACATTTTCCCTTTAATATTTAGACCAGACGAGATATGTATGTACACGCTTATGAACATAAATATGTGGCTTCGTGTTTTCAACTAACAACTCTCAAAACTTAATTCAGTCACAGACGACCACCGCACTAGCATCATATTAGGAACTCCTTTATTTTTCAAAGAGAGAGGAGGAAAATAGGATACGCACTCGTTTTATTCACAATTTACACAAGTATCATCCACTCTATTCTGTCCGCATCTATGCATTGCAGATAGAAGAGGAGAATCCATATACAACATCTTCCTCCACAATAAAATTTATCCCACATACGGCAAAAATATTCTTGGGAGCGACACACACAAGGCAAGACATTATCAAGAAGAACAAGAGACAGCAAAAGATTCAAAAAGAAGTGATCATCCTTGTGAGTGAGCAAATCACTCTCATTCCATTAATTTAACTACATTTTTGTTATCTTCTGGACTGAGTTAATGCAGTTCATGTAATAGCAGAGAAGTATAATAATAGGTTTTGTATTTTCCATTGCGAGTCTCAAAATTACAAAGAGAGGAACTCATCTCAAGACTTTCAATAGTTGTTTAACCTGCTAAGGTTGTGTGAGGATATTCTAATTAACTGTGTGTGCTAATAAAATTTAGCACATTACAAGACTGCTAATTTTGACGCAAATAGTGTGTGGTCAAACGTTATTATAAGAGAATAAGGAAAATTTCAAGAGATCTGAAAGAGAAAGGTAAGTAAACATAAAATGAAATTTAAGACTTACCTAAGTTAATTCCAAAATGTTTAAAACATATGAACTGGAAATTATGAATTGTTGGAAAAGGTAAACTTATGTAGGTACATACCTATATCTTCTTTTGTGTGCACAATTAAAGAAAATTATACAGTTTTGCTAGTTTTTGGCAGATAGAACCAACTGAGTAGTAAATGTTTCCTTCGGGAAAATGAGGTGCTATTGATTATTGGTAACACCTGCATGCGAATGAGACCAACATGTGCATTAAGAGGGAATGTTGTAGTTGATGTAACCTGTTCCACTGCTTAGTACTGGTCATTCATATTTATTAAAGTGGTATGATCAACTTCCATTCAATGCTAATTTATCAATAGAAAATCATACAAACAGGTCTTCATCTCAAGGTAGAACCAAAATAGTATTTTACTTAATAAAAATATTCATCTCAAAGTGTGACATAACATGCTTAATCTTGGAAACTTAAGTAGGTACCTATTCAATTCACAATGAAATGGAGGGAGAATACATATCAAAATGTATTTTCAATTCATTAGCACACGAGTTTTATTTTCCATAATAATGATCCAAAAGCACACCATGGCATAATAATTTATTTTTCTTAAAACAAATCAAATTCAATTTTCCAACTGACTTAATTTTATTGTGGAGTGATCATAATTGACGAAAGAATATTAATTTGTTAAAAAATAGGCTTTCTTTCAAATGTCGTCCCATGCATAATGAGAAAACTTTAATGCACAAAATTTTCCGATTGAACTGTTGTACAGTTGGTATTAGTGTTGAAAGAATTTTGAGTAAAACATAATTAGAGAAGGATAAAAATTATGAGCATAATTGCAACTTTAGCATAATAGTAAAATTTCTTTCCTACATACTTCTTATGCAATCCAAGAAATGTTACTTAAGCAAAGCTTTTAGTAAAACCCATAAAGTCAGAAAATGCATGCCATCAAAGCAGAAATTTACGCAATGCGGAGAACACATTATTCTTATATGGCATCGTTTTCATCAAACTATCAAAGAGAATAATAATGTCTGTTAAGACTTTATGGAATAGTATTTCATACAAACCTCTTCCAAATGTTAACTGTCTCCCCCTTAAAAGCCATAGTTAGTAAATTAGAAAGGCTGAATCACTGAAATTCTCAATGAGTTTTCAGAAGAATTTTTCTCTCAGACAAAATTGAAAATGATTTACATATATGCAGACTACATTAAAGTTTAACTTCGTTTATCTAAAAGGCGTATAATCATTAAGTTATTTGGATTCAAATATTTTAAAGATTTTCCCTGAAAGATAAACGATCTGCACTAATTCTAAATGACGTAGCAATTTCATGAACTCACTGATTGGCAGCAAATCAAAAGCGCAACATAAATATATCAACAACATGTCTTCAATTGATCTTGGAAAGGAAAGTTTACCTCTATAAGAAATAATGTACTTTTAGTCAGAATATAACCTTTGGATTTAGCAGTTAGTGTAGCGGTTTGAGATGAAAGACCTTGCTAACACCAGGCGAAATGCCATAAGTGCCGGATGCATTAACTGGTTTGGTTGGAGAGATGCAATAATAAAAGTAATAAAATACATCCGACGGTGCACTTTGAAACTGAAAAAATTTACAGATACATAACTAGCATCAACTAATAGGGTTTTATAGGCCAAGGAGGTAAAGGTTATATAATGTACTCAAATGTAGCTCGTCAACGAGCCATGGAATGCATGTTTATCAGCTTAAACAAACGCCATAAAGTAAACAACGGTTGTTATATTTACACTTTCCTGTCGTTGCGCATTCAAAATGATAAAACTTAAGACGACAATTGATTCGTATATGCTCTCAAGTTGAAATCACAAAACTCATTAAACACCTTACGATTAATAGTCAAGTTTAGGTAAACTGAGTTTAGGGAATATGGAATTTCCGGGTCAGTGAGCCTTAGCTTTTAATAGCTTGTTGAAAGTACAAAAGCCTTACACCACATTACCTAAATGTTATAGGCTTCAGGCTTCCCGTCAGGATTAGTTTCGTGTGTCATGCCATGCTTTCTCGTGACGACATGATGATGATCATTTTCCTGCTCAAGGAGTGAAAGAAATGATCAATATACCAAATACAGCAAGCATGAAGAACACGAAACTCAAATATTTTGTTACGCTTGATATTAACCGTTTTCCCTGAGTTAGCAATGTACATGTTATGAATAAGTGGCTCACAAGATGTTGAGACGACGGTTGGTTATTGCATCAGAAGATATTTCCACAACAGCCGCCATATTATTTGGAACATGTCCAAAATGCTGAAAAGAATAGGAGGAGATATTATTATACTTTCGCTGGCACTATTATATAAAAGCCATTCTTTCATTTCAACTAATCCGATGCTAAAGAAAGAGCACAATATTATGACTAAATAGAAACGTATAATAGTAAAAAAACTGTTCCGTTTATAATAATGGCTAGCTATAAAATTCCATTCTATAGCCAGTTTATGCAATGGCTCACCTCTTTGTATGCTATTCTAGGAAGGGAAAATGGCTAGTTCAAAGCGAGAAGCCTCGCCAGAAGCATCTCCACTGAAAGGACCTGCTCCCAAAGCTGTTCCTGAGGACACCAGCGACGTTCAATTTGAAGACGGAATACCCTTAAGCCCAATGGCAGGAGACCAATCTGTTCAATTCATTTCTGGTACGCCAGCAAATGGCGACGCCAAAGTGGAAATTGGTGATTCTGCTGCTGCACCAACTTTTGTTGGACTTGGAAAAGAAGAGTTGATGAAATACGCTAATGACCCTTTTTGGGTGAGGCTAAGATGGTTCCTCTTCATCATGTTTTGGGTCTTGTGGATCGCAATGTTGGTTGGAGCAATTGTGATCATTGTGTTGGCCCCGAGATGTGCTGAAAAGAAAACTCCTGCAACGGCATTTTACCAAATGAGAGCTGCGGATTTGGTCAAAGACGGAAAGAGTAAGTGTGAATAGTGTGATACAAATCATGCAGTATGTTCTAAATACAAATATAGTTTTATAGAGTCTCTAATTCAACATATTTTGTTTGCTTTCACCAATCATAGTTGAGGAACATGTTGCCAGCTTACATACACTGGGCGTGGATACCATTATTATTTCGGAAGCACTTCAACATGAATCCAATGAACCGGAAGCTGTTACAAACTTTGAAAAACTCGACGAGTCTGTTGAAGAAGGATTGTTCACTCTGGCACTGGAGAAAATAAAAGAGAAAGGTATCATCATAACATTTTGTTCATGCTTTTCTCTTTTGGTTAATTATTAATGGTTACATAATTTTATCTATAAATATACCTAATTGTATATTAACAGGAATTAAAATTTTACTACAAATCGTTCCCAACCATTCTGGAACCCATCATGAATGGTTCAACGATACCGAGTCCAACTTTTATGTACGAAAACCGTACGAGGATGTTGCGCAAAAAAGCGTTTGGGTCACGCAAGATAAAACCGAAGCAGCTTGGACTAGGGATCCACACAATGCGGAAAAGGCATACCTTCATCAATTCTCCGGAAATGTTGCTGATTTAAATTTTGCCAATGATAATGTTGTGGCTGCTTTTAAGGTAAAGCAATGAATTAGTTTTAAATGTTAGCTCGGCTCATTCACTCATTTTGCTTAAAATCAAATTTAACATTTGCCATTTGCAGACAATTTTGAGTCATTGGAAGGATCAAAAATTCGATGGGTTTGTAATTTCTAAAGCATCATTTTTGGTTGAAAACTTGGAAATGTTGATGAGCAAAAATGGCACTCGCAACCAACCAGAAAATGTTCAAGTAGTTAGCAGAATTGTGGGACTGTAAGAAAAATTGATATACCTACATATTTTTAATTCGAACTTTCTTATCTTATCTCAAGTTTTTAAAATGTCTTTCATCTTTAAAATTTATAGCACATCCACGGGACCAAACCTGGTGGAACTAGATCAGGCTTCTAATGAAACGATTAATGAATATGTTCAGAAGGGCCTAATCCCAGTTATTAAATCCATTGACACTTCTAGCCCAGAGAAAATTCGTGATCAATTTGAGGAACTCTTTAGTACTCCTAAAGCAGTTATCAATGTAAGACTAACACTATATTAATAGATCAATGTATATGTATTCTCTGTATTATAAAGTCATTTTAATCACGGTATATTCTATTAAATTTAACTATATAGTTCTCCAAAGCATCCACAAATCCTGAGAAATTCAGGCTACTCAACCTGCTAGCTGGAACAGGAGGAATTCATACTTTCCTTAACCATGAGAATGTAGGAGATAAGCAATTTGTAAGCGAATTGCTGAAATTCCAAAAGGAAAATCCAAGGGGGAAGCAAGCCAAAGTGGAATTTTCTACAGAAGGTGACGTCATATCCGCTATAAGGTAAGAGTTGATTTTCTTATATATGTAAGCTCAAGTTGCATGTAAAAAATAACACTGATAAATCATAATGATTTAATTTTAAACGCTTTAAAAATTACAGGAAGGATGGCGACGAGCACTTAATTTTAGCCAATATGGGAACATCCCCAGCTACCTACACTCTGGAGCCTGGTTCCACAAACATAACCAGCGCGACAAAGGGCGTTATAACCTTTAGTACTCCAAATGCCGAGCAAAAGGCTGGGTATGTGAAAATATTAAAGTTGATTAAAAGTTTCCCTACTAGCATAATTAATTAAACTTTTTAACCTACAGAGATCACTTCAACGGCCAAATATCCCTTAACCGCTTGAGTGGAGTGGTAATTAAGCTGGAAAAGAAGGAGGAAGAGGCCTAATCCTTCAAACAATTTTATTTCACAACAATCTTAAACCGATTTAATAGTTTTAAAGCTTTTTGTTTATTACACAATTTGAATTTCTATGCTTTATATACCCTTCATCTTGTAATTTTTACCAATACTGATTCCAATTTGATTTATATGATTACCAATCATAACTTGAATTATGTTTTTCAAAATAAGAACAACAAATCCAACTTTTTATCTCTCTAAAAATGTCAGTAAATTCTTTTAAAATTACACGCACCATTAAATAAAAATACCTATTCTGATTCCAATTTTATTTATATGATTACCAATCATAACTTGAATTATGTTTTTCAAAATAAGAACAACAAATCCAACTTTTTATCTCTCTAAAAATGTCAGTAAATTCTTTTAAAATTACACGCACCATTATAAAAATACCTATTAAAATGAAAGTAGTTAAAATGTAATCTTTAAAATTTATCTCAAATGTCAAATTATAATTAAAAATTAGAATAAAATTAACCTTTCCTTTAGCAAGCATAAAAAATTGATTAACTCATGGCGTCATTTCATGCATTCATGAAATTATCCAAAAAAGCTTTCATTCTTTGCTTTGTTCAAGGGATTCAAATTTAATATACACAACATTGGGTTCACTATGCCCCAAAACAGAATAAAAGAAAGCGGTAAATTGAAATCTTGCTCTTTTCTAAGCGAAACTTTTCATCTCATCATCATCATCGTCCCGATCATCAGCCGAAAAGAAAGGAAAAAGGAGAAGAGACTGGAATTGTCTTGTTTTTCTTGTCAAAACTCTGAATTCTTAGGTTTGAACTATTAAAAAGGTAAAACTCGTTAATTCAACCTTAAAATAAATTAAGTTTAATTATTTTTAATTGTGGTTATTTAATTGTAATTAAATTTAAATTGCGCAGTTTCCGTCTCTAATAAATAATGGCTGATGCACCGATGGACGTTGATGAAGAGGTTGATAGCTCCATCCTCCTCTACTTCCAAAGGAGATAAAAAGCGGTTTGAAGTGAAAAAGGTAATTGAAAAGTTAATTTTTAATTAATTGGATAATTAAATTAACTCTAATTAACTTTATTATGTACTACTATACTTTAAAATTTTGTGTTCTTACGATGTGTTTCGTAATCTGGGTTTAATTATGAGTTATGTCTTGAATTTAATATGAATGCAATTTAGGAATTAAAATACATAATGTACAATTTGTTAATTAATTAATTGCTCTGTTTTTTAAAATAGTGGAGTGCCGTTGCATTGTGGGCCTGGGATATTGTAGTTGATAACTGCGCAATTTGCCGTAATCACATCATGGATCTGTGTATTGAGTGTCAAGCTAACCAAGCGTCGGCATCGTCTGAAGAATGTACAGTAGCGTGGGGAGTTTGTAATGTAAGGGCTTTTGAATTTTTTTGAAGAAGTAATTAAATGGGGATTTACTTAAAGTCATTAAATTAACTTTTTATTGGATTTTACAGCATGCTTTCCATTTCCACTGCATTTCTCGCTGGTTAAAGACTCGTCAAGTATGCCCACTGGATAACCGTGAATGGGAGTTTCAAAAATATGGACATTAGTGATTTCACATTTTCTAACCGCCATCATCAACATCACGGCACTGATCTAATATGAAGGAGAACCTCTACATTTTTTAATGATTTACTGTCAAAATTTTTTCCAGTAATTGTATAATATAAAATGCGTGATGAATGATGATTGTAAACTGTACTATATTAATAATCCAAGAGAGAATTTTCTAGATAGGTTTCAGTATCTTTGTAGGTGTATTATGCTTAAGTAATAATGATTTTTATGGATTTTTTCTAGTGATGATTCAAACTTTATATGTAATAACAACATTTGGCTCGTCAACATTCGCCTTCATCAAATTAATAAATTATACACCAAATTAATCAAGTTTGTTCAAGTTCCAAACATTTTTATTTTGCATTCAGTAACAATTTTACGTAAGGAACATCAAAGTGAAATAAAACAATGTCAATCAGTTTACTTTTTTTGTTATTTTAAAGTTAACAATAATATCACTGGTATAAAACGGCATAAACAGCATGAAGAGCTTCCAAAAAATCCAAGTTAAAACACTGAAATGGGAGTTACTTATCACATAAAAACCAAGTAATTTACTTAAGTTACAGCATACAGGTTTACCGTTTCAAAAATTAATACCAAAATTATTATACAATAGTCTAACATTAAAAACAGGTATCAGTCACAAAAATAAAGAAAAAACAAGAAACAATGGTAAAGTAGTGCGCCATATTAACCATAAAATCCTTTTGAAAAATGAAAACGCTTTCTGAATCCATATCCTGGAAATCCCCCTCCGTAACCACCATATCCTCCTCCGTATGGAAACCCATGTCCAAATCCTCTTCCATAACCAGGATATCTTCGTACTGGAACTCCGTATGATGAACCGGGTGGAACAACAGCTTCCTCCTCGCTATCATCAATGGCCACTGGAGGTTCATATGTTTCCGAGGGTGGTTCGTAAGTTTCAACTGGTGGTTCGTAGGTCTCTACTGGAGGTTGGTATGTTTCTACAGGAGGTTGGTATGTTTCTACAGGAGGTTCATACACTGTAGGTGGAAGGGTCACCACAGGTGGTTCGTATGCGGTAGGTGGCTCCGTGGGAGGCAAAGTAGGTGGCGGAATAATGACTGGAGGTTGAGTAGTTGGTAGGCAAAGTTGGGGGAACAGTTGGTGGTGGTACATACACTGGAGGTGGTACATAAACTGGAGGAGGTTGAGCTGGAACATCATAAATTGGTATAATGATTGGTGTAGGGCCCTATAATAAAACAAAAAATAATTAAATTAATACGCCCTAATGTGAAATTTAGAATTTAAATTTTGAAACTATTAAAAATTGTAATTTACGCCAGGGATGTTGTCCAAGCACCGAACAGATCCTAGGCCCAGACACGGACCAATCACACCATAGTTCTGAATGTCATAAGGATTATCCCCATATTTCCTAACACAAACCTCCTCAGCTTGGCATGGAACTTCGTCTTTCCACTGATCCTAATCATTGTAAAATTACATATTATTGTTAAATAAACTTTTGTAAAATTCAGTAATAAAGTAGAAAAAACCCATAAAGTAAAAAAAACGTACTATTGGGCCGGGCCAGGGATCGTCTGGGCAGCACAACTGGAATTTTTGACCGCACAAGACGTCATTTTTCAAGGTTTGCAAGAGCGCCGGCATCCCAATAAGGACTTCTGGTGCACAGTGTCCGAATGGAACGCAACCACAGTTAGCATAACCATTTAGAGCCGGCGTTGGCGGTCCGATAGGTGGAGAGGATAAAACTGATGATGTTGATAAAGGGGGACTGTATCCAACTTGTCCTGGTACGCCAAATGATGAGAGCTGAACGGATTGAAATAGTTCCACCTCTGTCTCCATCCACCTGGGTGTGAGTGTGAACATGACTGTGTCCATGTTGTTGAGCATGATCTCCATGTAGTTCCGGGTGATAATGACCTGTCACATCTCTCAAAATTCTAGCAAGCAAAACACCTTCCTCATCAGGAGCGATTTCAGTGTTGGTAGTTAATGGATTTGAAGCCACAAGTTGAACCAGTATTGATAAGTGTAAAATTCCGTAGATTCTCATTTTGCCCCTGTAGCAAGCAAGAAAAACATTAATTCGTTATAAAACTCAAGAATTCATTAAATACAACACCTAAAGTAAGTTAAATCTTACTACTTACTCTGTTTATGAAGTCTTTCTCTGTTGAACCCAGCAAAAACTTCACAACCGAGGAGAAGCTCTTCAAATGAAATATATAAAAAAAACTCCCAAAAAGTTACTCCTGACTCCTGACTAGAGCCTTCTAAAAATGTCCAGTTTGACTGACGCACGATTGTCGACTGAGAGGACAGAGGACAGTTACAAGGAACAAGTTGAACAATAATGGTAGACAAAGCCCTGAGATAAAACTTTGCCTTTCAACATTCTTATTTCTATTCTAATATTCATCTTAACGCTAACATTTTAAGATATCCAATCAGATTTTGTCAGTTCGTTTCGAATTGTGTGCGAATGAATTGCGATAAATTGTGGTTAAAAATATTAAGGAGAGATTCTTTTGGAATATGTATATAACAGTGAAAGTTAACAACAAGGTAATGGGTATTAAAGTATCTCGCCAATAGGTACTTAGTTAATAGTTAACGGAATATTTAATCCATAAATTTAATCTATAATTCCTGTGGTATTTCTTAACTAACCTGTATAATTTCAAATGTCGTTCTACTGTATTACTAGTTTAACTGATTGAGTAAAGTATCTTCAAAAAACTACAAGAACGACTACAAATGCAAGCTATTTGTAATTGGTAAATATGAATGTCTTATCATATAAGCATATTATGTATAATAGTGAGGACAGGAATTCTGACTTTAAACTTTTAAGGTTATATATTTCCATCTTTCTTCTCCTGTCCTGGTAAACGAGACGAAGTACCTTCCTTCGCTTGTTCATTACTTTCTTGGTTAATAGATTTGGCGCCATCGGCAGACGATGCAGCAACATCATTTTCTTCCTCCACAACATTACCTTCATTTACATCAGCAGGAATTCCATGAAGGTCAATGTTTTCAGGTCCTGAAATTAAGTTGTTGCTATTATTGCCAGGGTCATGAGCTTCAGAGGTATGTTGCAACCGACTGAGGTTGTCCTCCTATTGAATGCAGCTTTTGATGATGGTGGTGCTTATGCTTTGTTCCAGATCCATGATGCTGAGATCGGATATTATGATGACTTGGCGGAGGATGCCTACGAGGAAAACTAGGAGAAGTAGAGGCTGAAGAACCATTTGAGGATGGAGGAGAGTCCGAAACAAGCATGTAACTTGGACAGCTAAGCAATTCTTCTGGAGTCGAGAAAACTCTACGACTGAAATATCCAAATGAATTGATTTAGAATACGGGAATGAGCATGATATGATATTATGATGCATAAGTCTAACCTTGGTCGTGACCACATAGTAATATCATAAACTTCCATCTGCAATTCAGGACTCAATTCTTCAAACAAATCTTTGGCCATTATTTCAGGATTTGCAGCTATGTATTCCATTGCTGCGGCCTGTAAGTAGTGTAATATTTCCCAATGAATATTTAAGAGTCTTAAATGAAGACGAAAGATGCTGAATAAGTAAATTATCAGACATCATGCACCAGATCAAAAAATGTATATGTCTTACTCTTAAGGTACGAGCATTGAACTGGTCTGCCATGCTAAGAAGATATATCACGGAATTTTCATCCAAATGTCTTATGGCAAGCTCTTGTTCACAGTACAGTTTTAAAGTATCCACTTCATATCTACAATGAAAATATAATTTGCATATCTCTGGAAATTACACTTTGTCAAGATTCAAAGTATTATTGTATTGGGGTCGAACCTGTCTGCCAAAGCAATTAGATCCGTTAAAACATCTAAGCTCACATCGGCCCCAGTTTGGCCTGTATAAATGAATCTCATAAAGAGATGAAAAACTTGAGACGAACAGTCATGAATAAGGATCCGCCTGAAACCGATCCAAATTATTTGAAGACACATTATTCAAGAATCTAACCAAATTGTTATGTTGCATGGTGGAAATTTATATTACTTTTGAATCGATTCTTTCATTCCAGAGAGAAGAGCTCTACGAAACCAATCACACCGAGCTGCTACAATTACTCTATGAGCTGGAAACTCCTGCTTTTCACCATCTATCAATAAAATATTTGGGCTTTTAGGCAAATACAAAGGTGAACAACCGGTGCCAATTTGCATGATATACCTATTATCGCATATTTATTTTTTAAATACAACTATATTGCTGCAAGTTGGCATACCTGATTCTATTTCGAATACCATATCCGAATGTACTTTCGAATTAAAAAGTTTTACTGCATTTATGGAAAGTATGTTGTCCTTAGATTTTTTGGGCGTGCAAAGATTTTCCACTAAATTCAGCTTGAGAAAGGCAAGTAAAAAGCATATAAAAAGTGGTTATTAGTACATCTAAAACCTACTACCTAAATAACGGTGAAAGAAATTAGGGATAACGTTGACAAAACTTACATCATAATTTTCCTCATTTGGACTACTGCTACCAGATGCCCCAAGCGCAGGATTTTTATTGGTTTGACATCCACCGCTTGATCCGGGTGAATACGTTGGAGTGTAAGAAAGATATTCCTCAGAAAATGATGAATTTGATGATGCACAGGAAGATGTTTCTGAAGAATTAACGGTGCTGCATTGCGGCAGAATCTACAACAGATTGTCCAGATGATTCAGATGTGGGCGAAACAATTAGCTGTAAGTTAATCAGGCTTTGATGAAATTCGTCTCGTTGGACTAAATCGGTTAAACAAGTAAAAAATTTCTGCAGTGTTTCCTTTTCAGATCGCAAATGCTGAACCGTACGACACTGCAAAGTCAAATTACATGATCATGATGGAATTTGATATAATAATTCAATAAGTATTTTAGTATCTGTATTCTTTACCACTTGCGAAATTGCAAGTTGTAAACAAAATTTGAAATCTTTCCACTGGAATCTATCGTCGAATGCAATCATAATCTCTTCAATTCTTAGCAAAAAGACAGGCAGCTCTTCAAGAAGCTGTTCCAAATTACGGGATACGCAACGGATTTTAACGGCTTCCGTCATTTCCTCAAAGTTTTCCCTACAAAATTCAATGCAAACGTTAAGCAAATTAGTCTAGCATTTAGAATCGATTCGCATTCAAATGTCGACTTACTTTTTCTGAACTAAATACAGAAATATAGCAGCAACTTGACCTTGCACGTTGTATAGTTTAACGGTTTCTCGCTTTCTAAATATGGCAAACAATGTTTCGGTTAAATTTTCTGGTTCCTTAACTGGGGTTACTGAAGTTGATGCTCCAACGCAGGTGGAACTATGTTGACTGGAATTCTGACTAGAATTTTTTGCAGGTTCTCGTTCCCCTAATAAACCACCATGAATAGCTGACCATCTTGCCCAGATATCAGTGCAAGCATCTCTAGCCTCCCTCATTAAATTTGACATAGCCCCTAGAAGTGTTTCAATTTCCGGAGTGACATGTGCTGCAATGTCGTTCCTGTCTGCTGGTCTGACAGTAGAAAAGTCATTTTTAACGCTCCTAAGCAAAGCTACGAATTGCGTTAAAAATATGGGCAATCGTGTTTTGGCGTATCGTAAAATCTCTAATCTTTCATTTCTATGCAACTTTGGAGCTTCCTCTCCGTAAAGTACGCAAAGTTCCACTAATTTCATACACGCAACAGCAGCGTGCCTTAAAGCCTGTTTGATCACATAACAGAAACGGGATGGATTAGTCACTGAATTTTCACGGAACGACGAGGTCATCGCTTCGGCACATGAGTGGACTTCTCCGACCAATTTAACGATTTCTATTCATGAAAAATTAAATTTGTTTGATATATAAATATGTTTGATGTTTTATATATTGCAGCACACATTTATATTTGATTAATACAATACACATTTCCAGAGCATGATTAGCTTTCTTACTTTGCTTTAGCGCAACTCTGTGAAGATAATCCCGACACATTTGGACAAATTCATTCATCCCCTTTGGAGCCTTTTGAATACATCGTCTAGCAGTTTCAGACGCTAAAGTTGAAGGAAGACTTTGAGAGTATAAATAGTACAAAACTGTTTCCAAAACTTCAGGAGATAATCCCTCCAGGTTTTCCGGTTTTGAACCACTCAGCTCCAAAATTACAGAATGTACCAACAGCTGCCAAAACAAACAATTTGAATAAATATGAAGTTTAGAATTTGCAATATAGTTTTGCAGTTTGGGTTTATTATAACAAACCGGCTTTGCACCCCTATCCACAAATTCATCAGTTGCAGGCAACATCATGTCCGAAAAGTACCCTTCCGTAAATGCTGGTAGAAATGAAAAGGGAAAGTCCAATGTTAGTACAAAACTGTTTCCAAAACTTCAGGAGATAATCCCTCCAGGTTTTCCGGTTTTGAACCACTCAGCTCCAAAATTACAGAATGTACCAACAGCTGCCAAAACGAACAATTTAAATAGAAAGTTTTTTTTTTAATTTGCAATATAGTTTTGAAGTTTGGATTTATTAATAACAAACCGGCTTTGCACCCCTATCCACAAATTCATCAGTTGCAGGCAACATCATGTCCGAAAAGTACCCTTCCGTAAATGCTGGTAGAAATGAAAAGGGAAAGTCCAATGGAGGTTGCACAGGCATGATTTGTTGGCATTGAATCATGCACCATCCTTCAAAAGTTAGCAACATCATATCCCTTGGAACTGGTCTATCCACCCAGAATTCAAACATGTGGCCACTGACTGCTCCAGTTTGGATACAAAGTCCCACAAATGTATGGACAACTTCATAGCAATCACATTGAAACAAAGGAAATTCGGCATCGACCTCTTGTGGTAGATCCCAGCGGATCTCGCCGTTGTCTTGAAGTACAAACACGGCCCTGAAGATTAAAGATAACATTCAAGATTTCAAGGCCACCGCACAACAATACATATGCCAGTTTATTTAAATTTAAATATTTATCAAAGAGACTCGAAATTGAGAAATTCTTACCCGTCGATTTGTGCAGGTGCAGCATTGCGTGTAGTGGAAATATTCACGCATTCAATTATCTGAATAATACATTAAATATATATTTTTACCCAGAACTAACAATCATGAAAGCAGATTTACTATTAGAAAGAATGAAGTTAGGTTTAAATCATTACCTTCCAGGTTCCATGGAACACATCGGCAGACATTTTTCAAGTTCTTGACACAATCAACAGAAAGTTTTCATCTGAAGTTTGATTTATTCCCCAAAGGTAAATGGAACAAAGGAACCTTCTAAAGGGAAAGTAAAAATATTTAAAATAAATCTCTTTTATTTCAATTAAGTATTGTAGCA
>JAANSO010001927.1:0-15038 GCA_036507315.1 Lepidocyrtus fimetarius | reverse complement strand
TCCTCTTTCGTTCCTTTCCTCTGGCGCCCATGTTTCTTTTCAAGTTCGTCATAATCTAACGCCACATCAGGAAAGGTCTCCTTCCAACTCTGACTCGCTTTTGGGCTCATCCTCCCAACCCAGTCTTCCAACTGCAGAAGATAACTCCTCTCGGCTTCGTTTTCCTTCCTTTCTTCTTCTTCCTCACATTCTGGGCCCTCTTCCACAAGGCAAAGCGTTCTTAAATAATAAAACTCTGGGGGAAGCTCTTCCACTGTTGATTTTTCTGCTTCTAATTGTTTCGATTCTTTCTCGTCAGTTTCCAATGCTGGGGCAATGGGATGCGAAAGGACTCCAAGGTTGAGTATTCCAACAGTTAATAAAATTAAAGCGCAAAACTTTCTTAAATCCATTTTTATTCTTCTTGATAAACTCGTATAAGAAATGGCACTAATATTGGGTATTAGATTGCGTAATAATCCCAAAAACGGCCGTGTATTTTTCGTTTGAGGTTAAAATTGTGAATGATCAAGTTTGAGAGATTTGCATGCCATATATTGCCTCAACAGGAACGACTTTTCCCTTCATTTTCTGTTTATTTGGGATTTTCCCATAGAAAAACTGACCACCATCAATTAGCGAAAAAGTGAGATAAGAAAAATGACTGCGCTTAAACCCCAGCGAAATTCTTTTAAAAATGAAATGGCTTTTACTAGTTTTTCATTAATTAAGGTAAATCCGGGTCTTAAAGTAGCTTTCTTGCGATTTTTTCAGTTAATTATTACGTTCGAGTAAAATAGGTATTGTTTAATTCATGACGGGGAAGAAGTACGTGAGATTGAGCAGATCTTTTACACTTGGACGGTTCCAGTTTAATAATACAGCAAAGAGTGACCTATGTGGGAAAGGAGGAGAGTGCAAATTTACCAGATAAGGTTGGATAAACAGGAAAACTAAAACGGGTTTCTTTTGAATGCGTTTGGTTTTATGTAATCCTGCGTAACATCTCGTAAAAGAGCTTAAAATAGCTTTTCTAATGTTATTTTACTGAAAATTAATGTAAATCTGTCTTGAATTAATAATTTTAAGACATTATTTTCATGTAAAACAAATCTGCATTCTAGTTTTTGTATGATTTTGGACACAGAGTTTAAGGTATTATTGCATGATAAAACTTGGACAATTATCGTGTTTACCTTTCCATAAATCCCATCAATTCTAGTTTGGTGAAATTTTCTTACCATTTATCACTGTTACAAATACCTACACTTTTGCTCTTATGTTAAAAATGACTTCTCGTGAGAAATAAAATGATACACAGTCTGTAAAGAGTCCTAAAGAAACTATACAGATATTTAAATGAAACTGATGTTTAAAATAACGAAACATGGAATATGAAAAATTAAAATCATTAAATACGTCTGGGTAGGAGGATATGGGCAGTTAATAGTTAATAGTAAAAATTGAGTCATTGAATGAGATTAATATCACGTTTCATTCCGCTAAACTCCAACATTTATCATTTTTATCCTTTTTTAATAATTAGTGCTTTAAAATCTATCCCATTTTATTTTTTAAAGTCCAGTCTAGTACTTAAGAAGCTTGCACATGATGACTGTGGCATTTATACACACGTCAGTTGAAAAATATGATGAATGATGCTGAGAATATAAGTGATGTGATGATAAATGTCTTTAAAATGAAAGAATAAGTAGTAATTAGTAAATCTCCTACTTAACTTTCATTTTGTAAAACGGACCATGAGGCACGTGTCCTTATGTTCGCTTTAAGCCTTGTCTAATGTGCAAAAACGAGTTAAGTTTGCAAAAATCGGAGTGGATAGTACATTTTTTCATGTCTCAGCTTCCCCCATGCTTCTAATTCTTACTATTATGTAATTGTTTCTGCAATTATCCAAATATCAACTAAAAATAATAAATAGAGCTTTTATATTTCAGTTTAAGCAAGAATAAATTGGTTATTAGTTAAATTATTAGCTCATGAGAGTCTAATAAAGTAATGCTGGATTTTATTACAAAAATGAAAATATAACTTTGAACTTTGTTATAATTAAACTATCTTTTCATGATTTATTTCTATGCCTTTGAGCAGGTCTCTCTAACTGCCTTGGCAACCTCTTCAGCTAAACAATCAGCATTTTGTTGAGTGTCGGCCTCTGCATATACTCGAACCACATCTTCGGTACCGGACGGTCTAAAATTAAAATAGTACGATTAAGCAGGAATTATTTTCATCAGATTACTAATTATTAAATAATTACCTAACAAAACTGCGTCCATTTTTGTATTTCACAACCAACTCGTTAATCTTCCCTTGTAATCCTTCCGGACTCACAACCTGCCGTTCCGCGTCAGCCGTTTTGATTAAATTCCTGTCTGGTATAGCAACCTTGACAAGTCTATTGGGTAGGTCCTCATAAAGCTTATCCCATTCCTGAACGCTCCAACCCTTAGAATGAAGAATTGCTTCGACGGCCAACATGTCAGAGATTGCGTCGCCAACAGTTGAGTTAATCACTTTGAGGAAAGCAGCAAGCTCCACAGCAGAAATGTTATTTGAGTCCCTTTAAATAAAAAATAATTTTAAATCCTTGTCTAATTATAGATTTAGCTTATCTTTGGCTTACTTTGCGGCTTCAGTGATTAGCTTAACGGCGTTATCGCTGAAGACAACCGTACCATGGCCGTTGGCTTCGAAATAAACGCCAATGTCAAACTTTTGAGCTTCATGGTGAAGGTGTTTGACGCCTGTTGGTGTGCAGCATACTGGAATATTCTAAAAATAATAATTGGTGAAGTTTTTAATATGTAAATATTTTAATTAGGTAAATATCTAAAGAGGGATAATAATTTGCTATTACCATGATGTCTTTCGCGAAATTTGTTGAACTGCCATTTGCATATGCAGTTTGCACCATTCCCAACTTTAAATTTAATCCTGAAGCTATTAAAAGATCGTTAAAGTGTTTTGCAATATAATAAAGCGATTTTGTCTCCGTCCAACATTCGAAATCTTTTGTTTTCATCAAAATAGAAATAAATCAGTCTGTCCGCGTCTCCATCTAAAGAAGCGCATTTTCCATCGGCTGATGTGATGTTTAATGGTTCTCTTTGTTGAACTTTGACATAATCAGCACCACACTACAAAAATCAAATAACTCAGATTTCGTAAAAGTGAAAATATTAGATATTATTAATCTACGGCATTTACATCGTGATTTAGAATTCCAGGCGGCCCCACATTCACAACTTTGGTGGATATTGTACCCTGAAGTTGTCCCGATAAAAGTTTTTGCGCAATCAAAGCACCCACACCGTTTGCTCCATCGATAACCAAATTCGGTTCATAATTCCCTTTTTGAATATTCTATAGCAAAATAGATAGTTATTTTATACAGAATTCATGATAACGGAATTATTAGAATGATAATTACAGGTCCAATTAGCTCTTTAAAAGCCACCCCAATCTTTTCATAATAACCCTCAACGGTTGGAACGCCATAAACCCCTCCATCATTCGTGCACGTCACTAAATAATGTAAAATGGGGGTGCTGACAACTCCAAAGTCGGCAATTTCAGTGTCATCNAACCCTCAACGGTTGGAACGCCATAAACCCCTCCATCATTCGTGCACGTCACTAAATAATGTAAAATGGGGGTGCTGACAACTCCAAAGTCGGCAATTTCAGTGTCATCAGCGAGAGCTTTAATACCGTCAATGAGGGATTCTGATAAGGCAACACTGGTTGACCTTGAAAAGAAAATATTTTACGTTTTAATAAGAAAACGCTTGAATTTGATTTAACTGCTAATTAAATTAGTTTTTACCTTGTATCCCTTCCAATTATCACAGATCCTTTCACATTTAAATCAATTTTCTGAGCTTCGATAAGATTTAAAACGGATTCGGTTAACTTGTCGTCTCTATATCAAAAATAAATTAGTTAATACAGTTAATTTTTTAAAAATTGGCTGTGTAATCAACTTCTAACTATTTTATTTTAACTCACGAAATATTAGCAATATCTGTTGCAAAACCTTCCCACTTCGCTTCCAACATTTCTCCTTTAGGATCCACTAATTTACACCCGTTATCTTCTTCCGGGTTATGAGACGCCGTTATCATCACACCAATCGAGGCTGTAAACCGTTAAGAAACCAATTAACATTTTAAAATCAGTTAAAGTTACGATATTAAAGAACCATCTTCTTACAATTTACTAATTTCGACCTCAAACTAGCAACAATTCCCATTCGAAACATGACATGGTCCAGGAGGTCGCCCCTGATCAAAAGAATCATTCAATTACTTAATTTGAACTACAAGAAAAATAATTATTTTAATCATACTTTGTTCTGAAACCTGCAGTTCCATATCCCACATAGACATCCACCTTCCTCGGGTGTTTCTTCAAGGCTTCTAGAATTCTCGGGACTATTTTTGAGCTCATTTTAACTGCTCAAAATAAATGTTTCCAAAAATTGCTTTTTAAATTATTCAGAAAAGTTCACAATTACTTTCAATTCACCTTAAATTAATATCCTTTTGTACATCGAAATTCAACGTGTTTTGTACACTTTCTAAAATTACTGATGATGTCAGCAATAAAACTTTCACCGGCATACAATAATCAATCACCTAAAAGTATCTTTATCTTTTCAGTAGTCGAACTGCCGATTGTAATTATAAAATTGTTAAATACTTGAGCTATTGCTGTAGACAACCGGCATAAATTTTGTATGCTCGTATCAAATTCAATTATAAAAATTAATCAAAATTGGGTTTTTATATCGCAGCTGTGATATATTGCTGTTTCGCTGTCATGATCATTGATTATACATACTATACAGTCACAGTACAGTTGGTATGACTCGAGGATGAAAATTTTGAAGTTTTTCAATTCATATTGCGTAGGTATGTAAGTAAGCTTGTATATATATCTAGTTTTACTTTGTTCACTACTTTGTTATCTCAGGTATGTTGCATGTAAGCATTTACTTCTTACATTTAGTATTCACTATATTAAAACATCCCAAAGCCATCTTAATTACAACAATATAAACTCGAACAATTAAGGCTTTAAATCCAAGCGATATATAATTAAAAGCTTTCAAAACTTTAGCATAAAGCAATATCGACAACTCCATCACAAACCCAATTAAACTAACAGCCAGTCCACCCAATAAAAGAATAAAAACCGCAACAACATTCCCATCCAAAGTAGCACTTGTTGGTTTATTTTCCTCTGAAGTCTCATCCTCTCCACCGTTACTACTCCCACCACGGTTAAAAACCTCATCCATTAGAGCACTCCACCTTTCCATGATTCCCGTTTCTTTAAACTTTGCCAACCTTAGAAATAAATCCGAGGGGATTAAATCTTGAAACTCGAATTTATAAGCAGCCTGGAAACGTAATTCTTTTTGAAGGGTTCCACCCTTTTTGTACAAAATATTTGCATAGCTTTTTGCTAAATTTGGTCTTAAAATCAACGAAGTTTTATTGCACTTGGCGAGGGTTTTAAAAAGCTCTTTATTTTCTTCTTTTGACAAAATGGAATGCATTTCGTAAATAGCCCACAATAGCGGGTTTTATGCACTTGTTCCAACCATTTTGAATCTCCCCAGTTGGGACACTTTGCTTTGAAAGTTTCCACAATTTTTGGAAATAACTTCATTGGAGACTTTGTAATATTTTGGTGAAGAACTTCGTTATTCTTCAACTGCTCATTTGTTTCATACGCGTATGTAACGACGCCTTTGTTAAAAAACGGACTTAACTGTACAATAGTTCCGTTCATTTGATTTCGATAAGCCTGACGTGCAGCCTTGTCCAAGGATAGATATCCATTTGATTTCAGTAAATACTTAAGTCCCTCCAGGTTAAAAATTACTTCGTCAAAGGCTGCATAAATCGGAATATTATCCTCCAGTAACTGCTTTACCGTTTCGTATCTTTCTGGATCCCTTGGGGTAATTAAATTATAGACATTTGTGTTCTTGTAGCCGTTGCTCAGGACAATTCCCATCAGCATGAACACCCCAAGCATTATTCGGTTATGCGTTTTTGAAAATGTTCCACTCAAAAAAGGATCCCCTTGTTCCAAGAGGACCTTCAGCAAACTCAAAACATCCAAAACTGGGTTCCGTTCCGTATTTAAGTTCACTACCTGTCTAAATACCAAAATTGAGACAAGAGAAGCTCCCAAACTGCTCCAAACAAATAAATCATAAACATTCACAAATTCTCCAAAGAGCAGCCCTTCTTTCTTCCGGAATCCGCAAACAACAATTTGAAAGGCTTCGGGGTTATTTGTGATATACAAAGGGAGGTGAATTTGCCTGTGGTTTACAAACTTAATATAAAGATCTGGGGAAAGCTTATCCTTTAAGGTTGATCGGATCCCTTTTGAACCAACTTTCCCCTGAAATTGTCTATTTTTACGCAATAAACAATTTCCTTGAGATTTACAGGCCCATGAAAGCTGTGATTTCCAACAATGATAGATAAATAGTCTAAAATGAGATTTTGCGTAAGGACTTGCAAGTTCTCCAACGAGTGTGATTTTTCTTTAGTAGTCATCAAAGATTTATGAGAAAAATAATAATTCACACAATTAAACGGAAGCCGACCTATTGTAGGCTTTGAAAATGATCTTTCTTGTTTCACTACATAGAAAGACAACTGATTAGGAAATTCCTGTAAAACTTTATCAACTTGTTCAATTGGAATAAAAGACAGTTTAGGATGTACTGGATTATCACAATTTGCACAAAATTGCGTAGTTATCCTTATGTAATGCATAGATTTACTCACAGAAATAAAATAAACTCTGTTTTTTGCTTCCGCTTCCCCAACGCCGTATTTATAATGATCTAACTTCAAATCTTTTATAATCCAGGTTAATACTTTGTCTTTTTCAAATTCGTTTGCCACGAAAACTTTAAATATTGGGGTTTCATTTTGAAGCAAATTTCTTGTTCCAGACAGGTCCTTGTTTTTCTCAAAGCTTTCATAACGCCAGGATTTAAAAGGATTTTGGAATGGGAGATCTCCTGACAATGTAGGAGAAATTGACAAGTTATTTGGAGGATTGAGTTCAATTTGCACCTCACAGTTCCAAGGTTTTGTATTAGAAACGAAAGTAAATCTATTAAGGAAGCCGCACGATTCTAATCCGAATCTACTTTTATTTTTTGAAATGTCTTGGATGCAAGATAATCTTGAAAGTGAAGTAGAATCTTTTTTTCTCCATTCAAAATCTTTCCCATTTGTAATTTTAACCAACCTCCGAATTAAAACCGGAAGTGTAAAGGGTGCTATGTCACGTTTTTGAAAGTTGTTCAATAAAAATAAACAGCGTTTTGTTTTAAAGTAGTTGATTACATAATTGAGATTAACAAGATCTCCGTATGCGTGTTTTGGACAGGTTGACTGTTCAATTGTTGTCGAATTGACTTGACCTGTTGGAATTTGTAAGGAGGGACAAATATATCGAAGAAGAAAAATAAAAACTCGCATATTTGCAAAATTCATTATTTTCCAGTGACTAAATAAAAAACTGGATTTACTATCCATTTTACATTACTAATTTAGTCTTTAATTCTTTATACGATTATAGAAGAATTGGGAAAAGAAGAGATTTCTTTTCCATGTACAAGCGCTTTTATCGTCCATTTAAGCATGCAACTGATTATGAGCTTTGAATTTATGTAAGTTACAGCAGCAGCCATGAATAATTTGTTTATTTAGTTCATGTATCGAAAACTGGGACCAAAATACTGAATTTCTATTCATTACCCTTTACACAATTTGTAAACAACAATTTTCTTTATGCAAAATGCGTGGGTTGAAAGTATAAAGTTGGCTTTACGCAATATATAATTTTATCATCTTGCGTATTCAATGTAATTTGAGTTTTATTCCCACTTACAAAACTTATTTACTAAATGCTTTCATTCTTGGTTGGCTTAATATAGCTTTTCTTTGTATGAGCCTGTTTTGCAAAATTTCTTCCACAACAATCATGAAAATATGTATTTTTAATAAACAAGCAAGATGAGCAAGCCCATTATTTGTCAATTAAATAGACTAATAAATGGAAAGTATTACAATCACAAAAACAAAGAAATTAGCCACAACTTTAGCAAAAGAATATCAACATTTAAAACAGACTCGTTTGAATGATCCCTACTTGGTTTAATATTAAAGTATCATGTCATGTTTATGTTCATATTCATAAAATGACTTACCACATTCTTCTTTTTACTCAATTTTGTTTTCACTGCTATTTGCGTAAGTGTAGATTTTTCTTTTTCAAGTCTTTTCAAGTTAGCACTCGTGCAAGTAAAAGTTTTGGATTTAGGCACGGAAGAGGCAAAAGCCATACAACAGGACTCTGTTCTCTCATATCATTTCTCTTTTCATAACTCTCCTGACTGAAATGCAGCATTTCTTACACCAATGGAAAAGAAAATCTCATAATTTCAACGTCAGCATTAGCTAACCTTACAAGTATATAATTTCTTAGCAATAGCAAGCTTAAATAGCAATTTAAATAATCACTAACCCACGCAAATTGTTTTTGCTTATTTAACCGTTTAATTAAGTGTTAAACTATATTACAGAATTACGTGGTTGGAAAGTTCAAAACGTTTTCCCATACACGATCCGGATTGTTAAAGACGGACAGGCTTTTTAAGATAAAAAATCAGCTACTTCAACAAATTTTAAAATGGAAATGTTTAATAAGTGCAAAGTATTCGTTTTTGTATTCATTTTTCACCTTTGTAATTCTAAAAATTTTGAAAACTCTAATAAACCCTTGGAAAATCCTATTAATCTTAACATTTTCTCAACTTTTAAATCAAACTGCCTTTTTGTTTTAAACAACTTTCAAAACCTTGACTTAATTCTAACTAACCAGCCTTTAATAAATCGCAGATTAGTCCAGTTTTCCACAAACAACAGTTTTGAAAACGAATTAGAATGGAGAAAAGAAAGCCACAGGTCAATCAGTTTCAAAAACTCAACTAAATCCTGCCTTAAAGGTCTTTTCGAAAGGGAACAAAGTGGTGTCAATAGTTTTCAACTTGAGGCGTGCGACTTTCTCATCAACAACTTTGCATTCGCCTCAAAGTCTAAACCTTGGAACTGTGAGGTGCACATTGAGCTATTTCCACCGTTAAATCTTTCAGGACCAAATCTGACGAAAGTACTTTTGCTTGCCCATCCCTTTAAACTATGGCGGTTTGAAACTCACAGAAGGAAAGGTGGACTCGCTGGAATTGCAAATTTACTTCCCGGGGATACTCCAATATTAAAGGTATTTTGCATAAACAATGAAGGGCAAGTTGATCGCGTACATTCAAAAGTTTTAAACTGGATTGAAGAAGATTTAAAATTGTATTCAAATGTTAAATCATCAAATACTCTTTATTTTGTTTTTTATGCCAATTCAACTTATTTTATAAAAATTGAAACAGCTTTTTGTCCCAAATGCCCCAATCTGTTCTCAACTCGATTAATTTATTTTCCAATCACCTTAAAAGGTTTCCATGAACAACCATGGAACATTTTTAACGACGTTTCTTTCCTTGTTGCCTTTTCCGATAAAGTGGACCCGAGATTAATCAACCGTTTAAAATTTTCTGCAAGCAATCTCCAAAAAATTGTGAATGAAGAAAGACAAGGAGTTAAAATGTTAATTACGCAATCTTTGATGTTTCACTATTTAGAAAGTATTTTACAAAATCAAAGCATGCATTTTAGATTTGGAGAGTTTAATAATTACGTAATGGTTTTTGTACTTAACCGTCGTCAAAGTCAACAAGAAAAGATGAAACTAACCTGGAAACAATTCTTGGCCGTACAATCTAATCAAATAACCCCGCAAGTGTTTATTAGGGGAGCAAGATATCGACAAATTCACCTTCCCTTGTATATCCCCACTAACCTCGATGCTTATCAAATTGTTGCTTGTGGATTCCGAAAGAATGGAGACCTTGTATTTCAAGAGTTCATCAGTGTTTATGATTTAACTGTTTGGATCAGTTTGGGAGCTTCCCTTGTCGCAATTGTTTTATCCTGGCAGGTGCTTAACTTAAATGGAGAAAGGAAACCGATTTTGGGTAATGTTTTGAGTTTGCTGAAGGTCCTCCTGGAACAAGGAGATCCTTTTCTGAGTGGAACTTTTTCAAAGACGCATAATCGAATAATGCTGGGAGTATTTATGCTTATGGGGATTGTAATAAGCAATGGCTACAAGAACACAAATGTTTACAAAATGGTTACTCCCAGATTTCCCGAAAGATACGAAACTCTGGAAAAACTACTTGAAGATAAAGTTCCAATTTACTCAAACGTCAAAAAAGTATCTTTTGATTTGAAAGGATTAAAACATTTGCTGAAAACAAATGGAAAACTCTTTTTAAATAATATTTTACCACATGTATATGGAACTAACTGGGATATGGGTGTGAAAATAATGCAAATACTTGAATTATTTGGCAAAATGCCGATTGGGGAATATGACCCTATTGATTACGCGTATGAAACCGATAAAGAACTAAAATTAAGGAAAGTTCTTTATGGAAATGTTACTCGGAGTGCAACAAATTTATTCCCAAAGGTTGTGGAAACTTTTAAAAATCATAATTCTAACTGGACTGATGGTAAATTGTTGAATAAAAAGGAAAATTATCAATTAGCATTAAATCTGATTCAAAAATTGTATTTTGAAGAAGAAGAAAAGGAACTTTTTAAAACGCTAAGCAAATGCAATAAAACTTCGTTAATTTTAAGACCAAACTTGGCAAAGGAATACGCACAGATTTTATACAAAAAGGGAGGAACTCTACAAAACAGACTGCACTTTCAAACCACTTATAAATTCCAGTTCTCTGGATTAATCGGTTCGGATGTTATCAAGCGGCTGGGAATGACTAAAGACAATGGGATAATGGAAAGATGGAATACAGTTCTGGAATTGATTTTTAAAAGAAAATTCAATGGCACAAAAGAAGATAATGCAGAACATGATAATGAACCTGTCAGTGCTAATTTGAGCGGAAATATTATCGTAATTTTTATTCTGTTAGTTAGCGTAATAATAATTAGCATTATTGCATTCACTCTGGAAATAATGCAAGTGTTTATATTACATTGTTTTATTGAATTCATATTGATAAAGTAAAAATTTACTTTCTTTAGATAAGCACCCACCCACGCAAGCTAATAATTTTCTCTAATTAAGTTTTATTTGATTTTTATACTATGCAAACATAATTTAAAGTTTATTTACATTGATTATCCTGTAAATGTTAAAATTAGTGCATTCTGCAAACGTTTACTGTTTTTATCCTACAATTACTAAAATATTTCATTACATTATCAACTCTGCAAAAAATGTCAACACAGACAGGATTGCTCCGGAAATAAAAATTGAAAAAATTACAACAACATTCCCATCTAGCTCAACACTTGATGGTTCCACAACCCCTGAAGATTCCTTGTCAACAAGTGGGGCATCATCACTTCTGTTAAATCCAACATTTTGAAAAACATTTTCCAAAATTCCCATCCATCTCCTTAAAATCCCTGACTCTTTAAACTTCCCCAATCTTGTAATCAACTCAACTGGGGCAAGTCCCTTGAAATAAAACTGAAGCTCAGGCACAAACAAATGATTTCCAACAACCGTTCCTCCCTTGCCATACAGCTCTCGCTCATATTCTTTTGCATTTTTTGACAATAAAGTGAACCCTGTTTTGTTACACTTTCTTAAAATCTCAGAAATTCTGGTTTGTTCCAATTTTCTATAAAATTTTTCAAAAATTTCCATTCCAGTCCATAATCCTAAAATTTGTTTCCAATTTGGATGGGTGGATTTATACAAATGGATAGTTTTAGAAAGGAGATTCCCCGGAAGTAGTGTAGTGTAATTAAAAACCAACCTTTCAGATTGTTTAGCCCTATGCAGATCAGTGCCTCCGTCTGAGCCTTTTACAATATCTGATTGTCTTACAAAAACAAGAGAATAAATTTGTAGGTAGAAAAAACTGTTGTAAATGTAATGCGGATGGTTTTCAGTTTCCAGGTGTGTTTCATTTCTAACAAACATTTTAAAACTTTCTCCAAAAGGCAAAAGGAAAAATTCGGATGGTGAATAAATAGAAATTTTGTCGGTGATTAGTTCCTCTACATTTTTGTATCTTTGGGGTTGCCTGGGTGTGATCATTTTGTAAACGTTTGTGTTTTTATAGCCATTGCTTAAAATAATTCCCAACAGAAGAAACAGCCCAAGCACGAGTTGATTTTGGGGTTTGGAAAATGCCGCGTTTGGGAAAGGATTGCCTTGTTCCAAAATGACTTTCACCAGAGAAAGTAATTTTCCCGGGAAATTATAACCTTGCCAAGTGCAACCCAGTAGTAAGATTGATATTCCCAAACAGCCCCAAATGTAAGCATCGTAGACATTGACGAGCTCTCCAAAAAGCGGAGTGTTTTCTTTAAATCCACAAACAACCACCTGGAGCGAGTTCAAATTGTCTGAAATTTTCAACGCGGGATTAATCAACCGACCATACATCCTTGTATTTCTAATGCACAGTGTAAGGAAAGCATTTCTGTCGGTGAATTCGTGGGCGTAGTTTTGCAAGCCGGTTTTATCTTGGGAATGTCCGTTGTTACAAACCGCCATGGATTTTAAATAGTGAAAATGTGGAGGTTTATAGTAGAGATAGGTTAAATTGCCAATTATAGAAGTCCAACTGTAAGTAATCACATGGTTAAATATTTCATCTTTGGCATTCTTTTCCATTAATTTTGCAGCCCATTTACGTGAATCTAAAGGGGTTTCACAAAAGGAAAGTATTTTATTCACTGAACTTTCCAATCTCAATGGAAGTTTACTGCCCCAAATATTTGAAGAAAGTAATTTCACAATATTTTCCTTTCCTACAGAACTTTTCTTGATTTGAAAGTATTTATCAACACAGTCCAAGCAAATATGTAAAGAAAGTGTACGAACAGAAGTGACTTGGAATTTTTCCACAAAAGCTAAATAATAAGCGCGGTTATTGGCTTCGTTGTAAAATTCATTTTCATATCTGTTATTTTCAATCTCAACGTCGTTCCTTATCCAATAAAACAAAATCTCGTCCATTTGCGCACAACTTGATGGGAATAAGTAAATTCGAATTTTCGGGAAAGAGCTGGGAATAACGTTGGAAAATCTTGTTTCCATGAGTTGATAACTTCCTCCCTCTCCTTCATGTCTAAACCACTTGTTAGAAAACTCCGCAAATAAAAGGATGTTATTTGGGAACAAATTTTTCACCATTGCTTTGTCTGTTGGGAGGATATCCCTGTGTGGAGGGAAAAGATCAAAGTGAATTTCACAACTCCATGGTTTTGTATTAGATAAAAACCTGTAGAAATTAATTAACCCGCAGGAGACAAGATTCAAAGATTGGTTTTCTTTTTCAACTTTCCTTAAACAGCTTTCAACGCTTTGATTACGCAACAGCGATGGGGACTCGGTTCTCCATTCGTAAATATATGGGTGGAAATCATTTAAGTCATTTAAGTTCAAGACAGTTATGGCTGGGAGGCGAGAGCGGAAAATTACCGGAAGTTGGAAGCCGGTTATGTCCAAGTTTTTAAAATTTGTAAGGAATGAAATGCAACGATTGCTTTGAAGATTGTTGAAATATGATAAGTTTATTAAAGGGAAAAAATCTCCATAATGCGAGAATTGTCTCTCGTAAGGACTTTTCAAAATTGGCGAGTTTAAAGGATTTATGCTGGTAATTGCCGAATTCAAATCTGGATTGGGCAATGCAGTAAATACACAGGTGAGTAAAAACCCGGCTACAAGGAAGTATTCCATCCTTAAACTATTTCAAGTTCTGAAAGATAATGTGCTTTAAACAGGTTTTAAAACTGCCACACCGGGATATGCCTAGCCAAAAGACCCAGGTGAACTGAAATACGACTAAGGCATTAATTTGGTATTTAAGTGTTCTGTAAATAATTTTACTAGTTTATTCAAGCTTCACCATTTTTACGAAGTTTTAATTTTTAAGCGTATAACGCCAAAGAAAGCTTTGTAAATAAAAGGCAATGACAGGTTTTAAAGTGATAATTACTTTTTTTACAATATTGTAAAAAAATGATGACCAGAATGGTTTTCCTTTTTTCCTTGCTTGAAGAGACACAATACGAACTGATTGCTCTCTGTTCTATGGTGTTTAAAAGAACAAAATTACCAATAAAAAGTGAAAAAGACAACCGAAATGCAAGCTTGAGAAAACTCTTGCCTACAGCATTGCTTTTCCCTTCTTTTTATTTTGGTATGCTCCTGTGGCAAGCCCTTTGCTTGCAAGAGTGCCGAAAGGAATGAAAATTCCCTTTAGCAAGGTAAAGTTAAAACAAAAAGCATGAAAATTACGTAGGATCAAAGTCAAAGCAGAAAACGAAGGAGTTAGTAAAGGATCGGATAGCAAGAATAAAAACGAGAGCTTGAATGGCATTGCTTACATAGGTTTGATGAAGTTTATCTTTACCACTAGGAAAGCTATTCGTGAACTGTGCGCTGTCATCATTTGTCATATATTGTATCATGCGGTTCTTTCCCGTAACTCTTTATCAAATTCGATGAAACTTGATAAAAATCATGAACTATGAAATAACGAGCTTTCAAAGCCTTTATATGCTACTTCAACTCCCCAATTTCTTAGCAAAATCAGGGACGGCGGAACCGGGGGATGGGGGGATATCATCCCCCCCTGAAATTTGAGAAAAAAGTAAAAACGTACCAATTTTGCAGCTAGTTTTTACTGCTATCCAAAGTGTGCCAATTTTTCTCGCTGCCTTCGGCCGCAATAACAGCACATTCTCCATTTTACCTTTCAATTTCACCAATTTAAGCCGTTACATAGTGTGTTTTTGACTTTTGACCATTTTGTTAGGCCAAATCGCTTCAAAAACTATGTTATGACTTCAAAATTGGATATTTTTGAGAGAATTTAATGAT
>JAANSO010001926.1:0-15045 GCA_036507315.1 Lepidocyrtus fimetarius | reverse complement strand
ATTCCGCCGATATAAGCTGAAAAGCCAAGTCCTAGCCCGCGCACTTCAGTTGGATACAACTCTGTAAAAGAGAAAGTTACATGAAATTCCACTCTCTTATTGAAAATCCAGACAGGGAAATGATCATCAACTGTCATATTAAATCCTTTTCAGCATTCTCTAATTTTAAAATAAGAAAATTAAGCAAAAAAATCTTGCCTCCAGCAAAAGGATAGACGATCAAGTAGGAAGCAGATATGCCAAACTTTGCCACAAGATAGAAAATCATGAGGAGCATGTCAGAATCTGAAAAAGTGTAAATCATGTTCACATTTTTTACCCCATAAAGTACTCGAAAACTTTTGCTTTTGTTTTCCACTTCATTTCTTCTTAAAATAGTTTTCCATTCGACTTTTAGAAAGGTGGCTTTACCTTTTGGAAAAAAATCTGACATGAGACAGTAAAAATGTTAGATTTCCATAAACGCTCAATTTTATGGGTAAAATGCATGTGCCAAAGTGGAATAACCTCTGAGAAAGTGAGAAAATGCAAACCCTGACCATTCTCGACAGCTCGTGAAAGGGAATGCATTAGAAAGCACATAACTTTCCTGGAAGCTTTTTTCTGGACTTTCACCAAAAAATATGGGTAAAATGCATGTGCCAAAGTGGAATAACCTCTGAGAAAGTGAGAAAATGCAAACCCTGACCATTCTCGACAGCTCGTGAAAGGGAATGCATTAGAAAGCACATAACTTTCCTAGAAGCTTTTTTCTGGACTTTCACCAAAAAATTTCCCCGTCCTTTCCAATCCACTGCCCTACTCTTCTCCCTTCTAAACTTGCATTTTCACTAATAAACTTTAAAATGTGCAATTCTACATAAAAATCAAATAGTAAAAATAAACTACTTTTTCCCATTAAGTTTAACCTCTGTAAACGTAATGTTTAGGCCAGTCACCCATTTCATAAGGGAATATGCCTGAAGTGGAAAAAGGCCGGGGTATGAACAAGCTGCTGTTACAAGATGATGTTGGATGAGGATGTTGGACTATAAATTATTACTGTGGAACAGCAGTGGCAACAATACGAACATTATTTATTGCCTTGTCTTCCCGCACAGTTTTCTTTTCTTTTCCCTACTCCTCTTCTGCCCGTCCGTCAGTACGAAATTCCAAGCTTATGATAGAGAAAAATAGAGAAAAAGTTGCTGATTCTCTCTCATCCTCTGTGCCTTGCTCCACTTCAGCAATTTTCCCTGCTGCTGCATAAGCATCACTTTTTTATGAATAGTCAAAGAAAAAATAGATAAACCCTGGAAAAATGAGAGAATAGACCCTTATATTGCATTTTGCTATTCCATTGAATTGTCTACCAAAACAGGAGTGTTTTAACAAAGAACAAGACTTGTAATAATCGACCTGTTAAAAAATCTTGTTCATTGCCGACAGACTTTCCCCTGCTGGTGCAAAGGATGGATGATGGCAACATACTTTCAAAATTCACATCTGCCTCNCCGACAGACTTTCCCCTGCTGGTGCAAAGGATGGATGATGGCAACATACTTTCAAAATTCACATCTGCCTTTCCCATTCACAAAATGTATCGAACATAAAATACAACCGTATTGTTTAAGTCGATGAAAAAAGTATGTTTTGTGAGTTTTCTTAAGAGATTATTAGTCTTGTCTGGAAAAAATGAACTCTGAAGGATTAATATTGAACATAAAAAAATATTATGTGATGAGAAAAATAGGTAAAAACTCGGACATAATTCACTTCAGTAGCGAGCTTCCTTTATGTGCGGTAGTAGATTGGAACAAGTGTCTAAATTGCTTTTTGCACTTTTCTTCATTATGACTGGAATGATAATAGATTACAGGGAAAATATTTGAAACGGGAAGAAGAAGAAGACAACAGATTTCTCAACAATTCTTTTTTCTTACATCATTTCAATAAGAGGTACAGGGTTTGCACAATTTCTTTTACACTTTGACGTAATACAAAACGGTGAATTATTACATTTTCTAGTTTTTTACTTATCTGTTTACACAGAGTTTTGAATTTTTTCCATGTTTCACTAGCTTGAGATAAAAAGTAGATGAAGTGCTATCATAATCATCATCACTTGAGCAGCATCTTTCACTCTTCTTCCAACAGAACTCGGAGTTGAGCAACTTTCTGAAAGTATTAAATTTATTATTTCCCTGTATTATTACAAAATCTACTATTTAATTCGTGGAATTAGTAAAAAAAAGTTTAAAATATTTCTGAACATTTTCCAGAATGTTGACTGGTGACCAGCTTGATTATTAATTTAAAAGAAACAAAAATAGAAAGTTTTGAAAGGAAATAAAATATCTTTTTTATCTTGCGGTTAGAACCAACCAAGTTTTTCCTTTTTTGAGGAGAAAAGCCAAAAAATTCAACAGACAGCGGAAAATCCGTGCTTCTTTGAAATATTGATGAAGAAAATTGTGTAAGATAGTGCCAAACAGGAATCCTCGATAAAAAAGTTACAACTTTTAGCGTCTATTTCAGAGAAGTAAGAAGGGAAAGTAAAATTTCTTCGATTTCCCTCCCTTCCCGATACATTTCACAGTCCTTGAACTTTTCCAAGATAAGAATACCAGAGGTTTCCTTTTCACCAACAAAACCCCAAAGTCGCATTCACCTTTATCACTAAAATTTCCTTCTGAATTGAAATTTCTCGCTTTCTCCAAATGAAATTATTGTTTAGTGAATTGGAATGGTGCTTTTAGAAAATCACAAACCTTGTGGAAGATAGAACTGTTGCAATGTCAAAAATTCCTCCGATAATCATAGCAAGACACAACGGCCACCTCCTTCCCCATCTGTCCATTACAAGCCAGCAAAGAAGATAGCCCGGGAGCTCCACAGCACTCCCCAGGAAAAAGCTGAGGTGTGCATTTTCCCCTAAACTTGGACCGTAGAAACTCAATCCGACGTAAACTGTGGCGTTGGCGAACCTGAAAATGCCAAAAATAAAAATTTTCTTTAGGCAAATCTAAAAAAGCGTTTGAACATAAAACATTTTTGCAATTTTTGCCGAGTTTGCCGTTATTGTAACGGAAACACATGGAATGGATTGCTTTTGAATACGTTTTTGCTTAGAATATTGGAATAATATGATTTAAAAAATGTTTTTATACCAGCAAAATGTAAGCAAGCACGTTTTAAGTCGAAGGTTTGGTGTCCGGAAGAGATCTTTTATTCCAGGTTTTTCTTTTGGAATACATTCATCTTTTTTCTCGTTCTTTGAAGAAAAAAACTTTTTAAAAACTGATGATTTTTAACATCTGAAAGTTTTTTTTTCTCAAACCTGCAAACTAAGCCTTTCTTTTAATTTTTCCGGAAGCTCTGTGCCATTGACCTTTGCAAGCTTTTCGAGAATTTCCACAGCTTCTTTGGTCCGTTTTTGGGCAAGGAGCCAACGCGGGGATTCTGGAAGATATCTAAAGAAAATACAAATATTTGGCGCTCTTATCATTCCAAACAATTTTTGTAAGAAAATCCGTCATTTTTACTTACTTAAGGTAAATAAAATAAGTAAGAAAGGGAACCGTTGTATAAAGTGAAAGTAGTCTCCAATCTTGTTCCAAATAAGAAATAAGGGGAAGGAGCATCATTCCCCCGACGTAGAAAAGGCACGTCATCTACCGTCAAAAAACTTCGATAGTTTTGCCCCACCAGCTCAAGACCTGTAAAGATTAATGTTGACATGTCATCACAAACAAAAGGAAGTATATCGATCTTCCCGGTGAAAACGGAGCAAACAAACAAAACTTATTCGAGCTTCTATCATCAAAAACTCAGTTTGTTTGCACACGTTTCATTTTAAAAAATGTTATCAAAGAGCAAACTAGACAATTATAAAATTAAAAAACCAGACATATTATAAAAGGGATTTGATAGATTGCCGGAACAGTAAGGCCAATTAAAACCCGGAATGCAGTCCAGATCCAAAAATTATTTGCAAAAACGCAGCCAATCCCTCCGATCATTTCGAAAGTAAGGCAGACAAAAAAAGAATACTTCCTTCCGATTCTGAAAAAGAAAATAAAGTTAATCCTCAGAATATTTCATTTCCTCTTTAATAACTTACAAATCTGTTAGAATTCCAAAAAGGAAAGCTCCAACAACTCCGGCAATGTTGAAAAGTAATAGGGCAATCGTCGGGTAGATTTCATATCCGCAAACTAAATCAAACTAGAATTACGCAACATTTTGATTTTTTCCTTTTCAAGATATTCTAATTTGCATTTACAAGTGAAAAATTTACATCTTTCACGATTGAGTGATGTAAGTGTCCTTCCAAAACGTCGTATTCCCACCCATCTGGACACCCACTGACACCCCCTTTTGAACTTTCAATTTCCTCAAGTAAAGCTTCAAAGTCTTGTTCCGTTCCAATTCTTGTCATCTCTTCAATACTGTCATTGCCATCATTCCAGTTCATCTCTTCAAGTTTCTTAAAGAATCCCAGCTCTGACCAAGTCACATTTCTTATTAAACAAGAGCTCGTTGAATTATCCTGCAAGAGCGAAAACTTTAACCGTAAACCTATTTAAATCGAGTATTTTACGGTTTTACAGCTCAATTATAAAACCCGTCGTAAAAATAGTTAAACCAGGAAATTCCCCAATGACACTTTAAAAAAAGCATAAGCTTTTTACTATAAATTTCGGATTAGAGATCATAAAGCTGTAAAAAATGTAACTTTGCTTCTTCCTAGTTATTAACAAGGGAATAATACTTTCATAATGGCTACTTTGTTTGCAAATTTTTTACCTTTAAATCCTTTGGAATTGCAATAGTCTTTAACTGCTCCTTTGTAAAGTTTGTATTGCTGGTGAGAAAGGTTGGAAGGCGGCAATAGTGTGGGATATCCTCAGCCATGAAAAGTTGATTAAATCCTTGAAGGCCACAAGGGATACAAGCGGGGAGGACGATTAACCAAGTTAATAGCTTTTGATACTTTCCATATTCCCCCACATAAGGGAAAAAGTCATCTAGGTCAATACGTTTTTCATCCAAAGCCCCACCATCCGTTTCATCAAGTTCCTTCCGAAAAAGAACGTTACAGTTTTCTTGGAGGAAATTTTAAATTGTTTTAACCTTACCTGCAAGTTTGTCATTTTCCTTACGATTTAATTACAGGATGAGAGAATTATGAAAATAATTCCGCCAAATTGCCAATTCTTTTGCGAAAACTTTCTTTAATTAATAATTTCCTAAGAAATACCTTACCAAACAAAGCCAACCAAGACAAAAGAGAAAGTTAGAAGAGCTCTTAATTTTCTTAATTTTAATTACAAGTTTTACGCAACATGAACCATAAAACTTTCTCTTTTCCCCTTCCAACCTTAATTTTTTGTTGGAAAATATACACAACATAAAAATTAAACTCTTTCACGCTCTCCTAACCGCTTCAAAAGGAAATATGAAAAGGTATGTCGCGACTATTCTGTTCCAATTCTATGAACACGGTTGTATACTGATGATGCAATAGTTAAATAAAACCTTATGAATCTATTCCCCTGGACTTATAAGTCTTCTTTGGATTCAACTCGGCGGACCGTGTCTAAACAGAAGTATCCACCTGCATAATTTCAATAATCCTTTTTGGTATCTATTTGTAAAGGCACGTGTTCCGTGCCTCTCTATTGTGCCAGGAAACTCTGGAGAATTGTTTTTGAATGGGTTTCTTTTCCTCGAAAGGAAATATATTTTATTATTGCAAATTCATTGGAAATTCTGCCATTGCTTTTCTTTTCATCTTTTCAATGCTAGTTTCTCCGATATTCTCGTTCTTATCTACAAATATCATATCAAAAAGAGTTTGAAAAGCGGTGTCCACGTTTCCAAGAAAAATAGATAAAAGAAATATGAAGTGAATTCTCTATTGAATCTTATTTCTTTAAAAATGCCAAATAATTCTGACTGAGCGTCAATATTTAAGAGATTTTATTCCGAACCGAGGCTTCCTTGGAAAGTTTTTGTCAATAAAAACCAAAGAATCAATTCCAAAGAGATCCTGGGTAGATTTGTAATAAGATTTTTTAGTTTTATGGATCATTTCATTTAAGGCAAACAATGTGCTTACAAAAGATGCAAAAAACACCTTTTTTATTATCCAAAGCTAAACAATGGGGAGGAGAAAGGAGAGCATGAAAGTCTTCATATTTTTTTGAAAAAGGTAGCAAAAAAATAATATTTTATGAGTTTTCTTCGCCCTTCTTTTCTTCCTCAGGTAATTTCCCTTGGGATCTGTATTTTTTAGCTTAAATCATTAAAAAGCGAAATAATAGAAGGTAAAAATTATACAAAAAATAATGAAATGGCTTCAACAGTGACATAAATTGAATGATATTTTTTTAAAAAAGTATTGCGAAAATACAAGTGTTCAATTACGTAATTGTTTAATTTATTGGCTATTTGTAATATTACAATCGTTATAAGGTTAAATATTTATATTTGATTTTTATAAATTATATCACAGAATTTATCAAACCCACCTCGTAATATCTAATACTTAGCACATTTTTATTAATCAAAACGTTAAGTATTAACCTTCATAGTCAAATTATTGATTGTTGCGTAACATAGTGGTTGAATAGTAGTACACATAGTACAAAAAACGTTCACTTTATTGATAAAATTACAGGATTGTACGTGGCTTTCCCAGCGAACGTCCGTTCTTAACTTATGGAACAATGATTACGCTAATTTTGGAAATTTGCGGGATGAGAACCCTTTTCACAGAAAACAGAAAACAGCCATACGAGAATTCATGAAATTTTTTAAATAAAAGTAAAAGAGGAAGAGACGAAAGCAGGGGTCCTATCTGAAAGCCCACCACAGCCACGAAACGCAGCAGTCGTCCTTTTCTTAGTTTCTTGGCCAAATTTCAAGATCCCCCGTAGTAAGCACATGAAGTTTGATGACCTACAAGAAAACAACAAAGAAGGATGCTTTTTTTACCGTTTTGTTAATTAAATTTCACTCGAATTTAAACTATTTTTGGCCTTTTTTGTGAAATTGTTATTTTCTGTTTTTACCTCCAAGATCCGTTTTAGGCATCCATTCTTCTATAGGCGGAACATGTTTCAAATCCTGCCGGACCTAAAAGAATTAAAAATTATAAAATACTTTACAACTCCCTGGAATACAGTTTAAAAAAGACTAGAACTTGTATTCTAATATCACTTTCAAATTCTTTTTAAACACTTTTTTAATCTAAAAAATCTCTGCACTTTCTCTTCCTTCCTATTCATCTCTTGTTTATTCTTTTTTCATAACACAAAAAGATCATTTCTATTTTCTACATTTTTCTCTATTCATTTGCATATAAAAAGAATTTTATAAAAAAGAAAAGTGAAAGCAGAGCATTCTTTGTTTTCCATTTTTTCTAAAAATGAATGTAATTCTGGGAGAAAATTGAAATTTAAAGAAGGTTTTTCTAGTTACAGCTAAATTATACGACTAGACTTGTTTTTTATAACTGAGCTAAAGTATTTTTTCCTTTGCTTGACCTGATTCATCCCATTTAAATATTCTGCCTGATTACAAGCTGCAATGAATTGGGTTCTTACAAAAAAACGGTGTTTCTTTCATATCTCTTATTTTTCCTTACCCCTTCAACCTGACGAAAAACTCTTAAAAAATTCATCCCAACCAACTTCCTTAGATCCTGTTTCAGACCAAGATTTCCTAACAAGCTCTTCAATCAACGCTGGATACTTTGACACGTCCTCCAGGCCTGTTGGAACACTGAAAATAGATACAACCCCATTAGTCAGCTTTCTCCATCACCTTCAAAGCCTTTCCCTCTTATTCCATATCCTACTTAGTTGGTTGCATTGCGTAACAATCTGAAGATTTTTATTACTCATTTTAAAAACAAAATTTTCAGAGAAATGCGGTTCAAATTTGCACAAAGCTTGTACTTATGAGTACATAAGAGTACTTTTTCACTTGAATTCCTCAAAAGAAAATTTCAATTCAAACTAAGCAAACAAATTATTTTCTTCTTTAATTTCTTTGAAAGAGAAAGCAAGATCAATCATTTTTAGTAATAAGCCTCTTACTCAATGAAATGGAAACCTGGAAGTTATTGGAAAAATTATTTTCCTTGGTTCTTAAAAATCTCATCATTGAAAAAATATTTTCCCATCCTCCCTAGATTTTTAAGAGTTTTCTAGCAAAATTTTAATTTTCATCGGCTCATGACATGTCATACATTTTTCATTATTGTACAGCTTACTGATCATAGTTTCCCTTTGCCCCATGTAGTATCTAATAGATCTGTAGATTCTAAAAATCAACATTTTAGATCATCATCCTCATGTAATACTTACGGAGGCATGCTACTTCTATCCTTCTACTGTGGAAAGTATTAGCATTCTCTTCTTCTCCCTTGAGACCACAATATACCTAATTTCGTACATTTTTAAGATCTAAGGCAAAGCTTACATTAAAAACGGGAGCGTTCTATTTTTAAGATTGAACAATGTTTTATACATGAAATCTGCTTGTCAGTCTCGTCCCAACCTGGCGTTTTATTTGATACCCTTCAAAAATTCAAACTGGACATTGCTTGATCATGCAAAAAACTATGCAACCTACATTTTAAACTCTTAGTTTTTGCAAGATGGAAAAGGCTAAATTTTATTCATAAATTTTTGTAAAGCAACCACTTAGTTAATTATTTCTCTTTCAATAAGCTCTACATTGCAGTTTTTATTGGAACAAAGCTCAGGTGTGTGGGAAAAATCAATAGCAAACTATTGTTGTGTTATCATAGCAAAGTTTTTGACGGGATGCCAAACCAAAAAGCTACTTTCTCTATTTATCTAGTATTTTGATCGATATGTGGATCCTTTCTTGCTGGAGGCTTTCCTTTGATTGTGTGTCTCGTCAAAAAATATCTAAAAGCAAGTACGACTCCGCCAAAACCTTCACCCAATCATTATTATCTAAATATACAGAAATCTATGTGGATTTCCGAAGCAACCTATTTTTATTTATCGTGGAATAGAATGTGTGACGGTATTTTTGGCAATGATTTCACCATGTAAAACTTACAAGTTGATTCCATCAAATCCAGCTCCAATCCCGACGTGATCCACACCTGCCACTTTGCGAATGTGTTCGATATGAGCTGAAAAAAGAAAAATACGTGAGGATTTTTACAAGACGCGACAGGAACAAAAAAATCTCAAACTATCACCAAAACATGTTTTTGGTGATATCGTGACTAAAAACACCGATTTTATTTATTTTCTCTAACAAGGCTATTAATTTAACAAATAAGACTTGAAAAACACACGCAGTTTATATAAAGTTAGCTGTATTTACAAGAGAAGGAGGAGAATAACTTCAATCCCGACGTGATCCACACCTGCCACTTTGCGAATGTGTTCGATATGAGCTGAAAAAAAGAAAAATACGTGAGGATTTTTACAAGACGCGACAGGAACAAAAAATCTCAAACTATCACCAAAACATGTTTTTGGTGATATCGTGACTAAAAACACCAATCTTATTTCTTTTCTCTAACAAGGCTATTAATTTAACAAATAAGCCTAGAAAAACACACGCAGTTGATATAAAGTTAGCTGTATTTACAAAAGAAGGGGAGAATAACTTTGATAATCCTCTCCTTCTTTTCATCATCTCGATCCCGTGTATTCCAAATTGAACCAAATGAGCTTCAAATGGCTTGCTTAAAGCTACTATTCTTTATCCACATATATTTTGAATCTCTACAATATTTAATGCTTTCAATGTTCTACTGTGGAAGTTGGGATAACTAGGCCGGCACCTATATTCCGGCCCAAAACTTGTATTTTGATTGATAGAATAGATGAAAAGAGACAAAAAACAATGTTTTGTTGTTTTCGTACTTTCTCACAAAAAAAACTTTCTAAAGAGAAAGGTCAAAGATGAGCGGATATTGTCAAAAGCTTTCATTATTTTTTGGTTTTTCTGTTTAGTCCTTAAGAAATCTGAATTACCTGTGTCTGCAAGTCGTGAAATAATATTACGTAACTTTTGATAACGCTCAAGCTTAATTATTGTCTGAATTCGTTATTAGCAATTAGAAAATAGAAAAGTATCTTTTCTGAAAGTTATGAGGGGTTTGTTGCTGTTTTATTTTCTAGAGTTTTGCCTACACCACCTCCACAATTTCTCATTTGAAATGATTAATGATATGATGTCACACCTTGGTGAGCTTAGCCATTTGCTAAAAACCTTTTTCCCCCTCACCGCACAACAATTTACTCCAGACTTCATGTTTCCAACTTGGAAAATCCCCCACCGTCCTTTGCTACTTAACGGACCACAGTTTGTGGGAATTCTAAGGTGATGTATTACACCAGTTGAGCCAAAAACCTTAAGATTCTTGAAGAACTGTTGAAGAAAATCTTGTTATGCTCTAGTTGCACAATTTCTATAAGATGTACACGTGTACTCACTAGTTTTACAATCAATTCCAATCAAATACCTTTCTATTTTCCTAAACTTTATTATTGGATATGACATTCCCTGATTGACATTTGATTTATTTTGATTAACTTTTCGAGGACTGCAATTGACTTTTGACTCAACCTCAGTGATTCGCAGATGTGGAGGGAATACAAAAACCTGGCGTATTATTAACTTGAGCTTTACGCTTGAATTGCAAAACTAATAATTAACTTGTACTATAAATCATTAGGTCTGTCGGAAAGAGCATTATTTTATTTAAAAATTCAAGAAAAATTGATTTATTTTGATTAACTTTTCGAGGACTGCAACTGACTTTTGACTCAACCTCAGCGATTCGCAGATGTGGATGGAATACAAAAACCTGGCGTATTATTAACTTGAGCTTTACGCTTGAATTGCAAAACTAATAATTGACTTGGACTATAAATCATTTGGTCTGTCGGAAAGAACATTATTTTATTTAAAAATTCAAGAAAAATTAAATTTATTGTACTCACCAATGACGTCAAGAATAGTAGCGGATTCGTTACAAGCGACAAAGACGTTGTAGAAGGAGACCATGACAAGTCCTCCTTTAGAAGCCTGAAAACAAAATAAATTGTCTTGTTTCCAACTTTAAACTCCTCAGGATAATTATTTACTGTCTCATTTCGTGACACAAAATGGAAGTTGACAAAAAGGTTGCGTAACCCTTTTTATTAAGTCACTATGTACTTTCGTTATTTATGTCATTTTGGAACATGAAGCAACTCTCTTTAAATTACAAAGAGACAATGAAGTTAATAAAGAAAGGGGGAAAGTGAAATTTGTGTTTATTATGCAATTTGAATTCACTCATGTCACACAAGTAGTTAGTGTTGCATCACTTCATCCATTCTACTCGGCAGACAGACAGAAAACCTTATTTGAAGAGAAAGACAAAGGGAAAACTGCAAATAAACTTTAACATCCGTGTTTCATAGGTTTAATACAAAAACATTGCTTTTTGTATTTTATTTTCAAGGATATCTTCCTCTGTATTTACTAAAGGAATAAGTCAACTCATCAGCTTTTTCTTCCGAGAAGAAATTAAAAGAAAAGCCGCTTTTCTGTAAGTAGAAGTTGTAGACACGCTCCAGTTTTTAAGATTTGGGTTTCTTTATCTTAATACTTGTGTGGGTGGGGTGGTGAAATACAAAGTTTACTTGTCTTGTTAGTGTGGAGAGTGGAGGTAAGGTTGGAGTAAACAAGAGGATTTATTTCAAAGCTTTCTCTACTGCCTAAAACCCCAGCAGATATAAACAAGGGAATCGTGTAAGAAACAAAATAAATCCTGCTTGCATTTGTTTGTTTTTGAAATGGCATGGAAAAAGACTTGCAAAAATTAATAAAAACTGGAAAAAGGATGAGTAAATTGCACAAAATTTAATTAACTTGACAAGCTGCTACTTTGATGTTGAAATTTGCAAAAAATGCGAATTCAGTGGTGTCTAACATTCATTTTGCCATTTTACCAGTAAAATATAACAGGTTTAATAAATGTGTTGATATATAATGCTGACAAAAAAGGACTCACGACAAGTTTGAGAACATCATCAGGCACATTTCTGGAATGGTTGCAAAGGGCAGAGGCAGCAGAATTGGCTGAATATCACAGGAGCCCGGGAAACACTCAGGGCATCTTTCATTGTCGACACACTCACATGCGCCAAGTCCACAATCATTCCTAAACGGTTCATCTCAAGGACCACCAACTAAAAAATAAAAGCTTTTTAATTAATTTCCATTAAATTATAGTCAATTCATAAAAAGATTTTAGTTTTTAAAAGAGCAAAAATTTTCGTTTGGTTTGAAGGTTTCCACTTGATTCATAAACATTTTTCCCTTTTTAGCTTTGAAACTTTAAAAACAAGTTTTTCAAAGCTTTGGCCCACGCATAAATATATTTCTTTTGTAATTTCATTTCGTCAAAGAACATGAGATCACCATGTTTTTATAAACCCTTGATGATAACGCTGATGTTGAAGCTTTTGTCACTTGAGCAGTTTTTTACTGATTTATTTACATTGAGAACGACTTTCTGTCACAGAAATAAAAAGTAAAATTTACTAGATTTTTAAAAAACTCAAAGGAAGCGGAAAGGGTGGTGGGTGATGAAAGGAGTTGTAAAAAAGAAATAAAAATCTGCGCAAAGTCGCATTTTCATAGTTTTTTTAAAGGAGTGACAGACGCTGGAGTTGAAGACAGGAAAAGTAAATAAAAAAGATAAAATAGCAAAATTTTATTCGGGTTGTAAAAAAGCAACATTTTTTGTTTAGAGACAATATTTGAATTTGATTCGTGGAAAAATGAAGTCAACCCAATTTTTTTCTTGCTTGTTTAAATCTCAAGAGGGAGACAGATGAAAAAAATTCGATAATGGGAATGTTCACTCCTGCTCTATTTTCCCATTTTCTTAACAATGCCATATTCCCTTACTGATGGTGTTACTGATGATGAAATATCTTTTTACTGTCTCCCTCGGAGAGAATTGATAATGTTAGTTTTGAAAAGTGTGTGGAAAATATTGAGCAAAACATTTCTTTTGGAGTCTCAAGGAAGCTATCATAAACTCGAGGATAATATCAAATATATCAAGATCACAAGTTTAATACTGTAAATCCTGTATTTATCTCCGGGTCCGAATTAAAACCAAACTTAAACCCCCGAGTCAAACCTGTTAAAAGTCCCTGGACTCTAATAGAAGAATTACGGTAATATTTTTTGTCTAGAAAATAACAGGCTGTTCCTTCAGATACAAACTTGAAAAAGTCATAAAGTCTACTTTGACTAGCAAACTCTCCTTTATTATCTCTTTTTATTGGAAATATTTTTTTTAAACTTACCTTTCCAAACTCAGTAAGGCCACCACGTTCCGGAAGGTAGTTTTCTGATGCAGCAGAGTCCGCCCTGTTCAAGCAGAATAAAAACTATTTTAAAATATTATGATTATTACATTTTCTTTTGGATTAATGTGGAAACTTTTTTCTAAAAAGTAGCCAAACTCTTCAACAAATCATTTGTTTATGTAAAGGTTGGCTTTCTTTTATAAAAAGGAAGGAACTAAAAAGACATAAAAAAGAAGGGTAAAAGTATTGTAATGTATGTAAAATCCTCGGGTAATATGCGATTTTTTAAGATTCAACAAGAAAAACAGATGAAACGTCCTTGTTTACACAAACCTTCTTTATTTCTTTGCCAAAACTTTAAAAACTCATTTCATTCTTGGTAATAGCTCTTTTTTGTTATGTCTCCAATTTTTTACATTTTTTTGCATTCTGCTAATATTCCAAAAGATCCGTTATTTTCTAAAGATATGAAGAACAAGGCAATGTTGGAAAATAGTTTTTAAAATGGAAAACGTTCTCACTTGCAACACATCCTTTAAAGTCACTTTTCTCCCAAATGAAAGCAGCCATTAAATAATGCAGTAAAGCGAAACTGCGTATTTTCTGCAGAAAACTTACGTAATATGCTTTTAAAACTTTTCCCCTATTTTCCCCCATTTTTCATAAATATAAACAAGCGAGTGTGTATTTAATATAGAAAAATGTCAAAAAGTGGGAAAAGTTCACAAGTCCATGAAAGTGACGCCATGTGTTTCAATGTTTTAGGTAATAACGAAAAACAATAGTCATTTCTTTAAAGCCCTAACGCAAAAGAGAATGGAGGAGCACATCATTTTTGAGAATATTATAGAATGGAAAGTGATATGCAAATTCTTTAAAATATATTCCTTCTGCATGGCATTAAAGACAAAGCATAAAAGACTGTGATCATTGAACAATTTCCTCTTTTGACCCTAAAGCATTGTTTTTTGTAAGACTGTTTTCCAAATCATAGCAAGAAATGGAAAACTGGTAGCGCAAGACGATTTTATTCCGTTGGAGAACGCAGTAGAGCAAGTAAATGTTCTCTGTTTGCGTAATAAAACCCCCTAGAATTTATATTCTTCTTGAAGTCACAGTAACTGCAAAGGCCCTCATCTCCAGTTTAAATTTAACATCTGATATCATTTTCCAAGTAACAAAAATATTTTTTCTTGATGAATCCAACCAACATTGTTGTTATGCTTAACTGCCATGAAATTACATATTTCCGTCCTTCTTTAAACAGGTAACGTTTAAAGTGGAGGTTGCACTAATTGCTTTACAGATCCATAACCCCACACAATTAACAATAAATACAAGGTGGAAGATTAGTTGTCAGAAGGAGTTTTAATTACTTTTGTTTCATCTCATTTGGAAGTTTCGCATGAAATAAAATAGCGTTTTTTATTTTTGTCACAAATGGGCTATCATCCGGTCCAGGTGGATTTTCTCGTTTGTTGCAGTTTCAATAAAAAGTTAATGGCTGGGTGACCACCATACTTTAAAATCTGATGAATTGAGATACAATTTTAGCAATGGCTTTTTAAGTCTTTCTGCATAAAATCTGTCTTTATAAGGCTCTGTAAAATTCACCGGAAGCTCACGCACAAGTTTCCACTGGGTAAATATATATACCAACTTTCTCTCTTGTGGTTTCTCTCTTTTT
>JAANSO010001925.1:0-15050 GCA_036507315.1 Lepidocyrtus fimetarius | reverse complement strand
ACAAGCCATATACTTCCTCCAAAATTGTTTTCTCTTTTTGTCTGATCTCCAACGTGCCAAATCTTTAACCCAACGTAGCCATAGCCTAGTTCTCTCTACCTTTAAAAACTATGGAACAGCAAGCATTAAAAGTGAATAGTACGAAAGGAAAATACTTTTTCTAAATGATCACATAGGCTTTCTCTGTGATGCAATATCGGCAGAAAAAAGCTGCGTTCTAAAGATTTTATAAGCAAACCATTACCTAGATATAGAACAGATTTGATGAGAGAGTTGCATGGGGAAACTTTTATTTGATTTTTGCAGATATTTGTTCATAAAGATTCTGAAATCCTGTTTCAATTCCGTTTTTTGCTGAAAGTTTAGTAACGACTGTAATAGGGAATTAGAAGGATACATATTACATGTGTCCATGACTTTGGTTTCACATATTTTTCTGTTTTTATGTGCAATCGGGTGTAAAGAGTAAGTGGCATCCTAAAATACAATTCAACTTCCGCTCGATGTCGTCCACCTTTATTAGGATATTTCAAACGGACGTGAACAAATTTTGCCGTTTTTAATGTAATAGAGTATGAATTACAAAAACCACCTGCAATTTTTAGCGCTTATTTCAGACGTGGTTTTGTTCCAAAACTAATCATGAAATGATTTGTAAAATATTATTTATGATAATGTTATAATGAACTAAAAATTAAGATTAAATCCCTGTTGTAGATAGTTTTTACAGTCAATTTAGTTTTAAAGCTCCTATTATACATCACATCAAAGCCAATACGTATTTCAATCTACGATTTCTCTTTTTATTAAGCTTTTCGTTGTAATTGAAAGAAAAGTTCGTCCACGCATTTTACTATACAGTAGAAACTAATAGAAATATTCTCTACACGTAGATCATTTGTTAGCTTACATTTGTCTTGTTAGTCATTAGACATTTCTTAACCAGAAAGGTAATTTAATACTTCATTCAACAATTTGTTTTTTGTTAAGTCATGTGTTCTACTCCATCCCTTGGAAGGTTTTAATTTTGTGCTCTTACACGGGAAACCTTCAAGATTTCTTTGTTCGTGGAAAGAAAGCAGCTTAAAATACTCAAAACTGAAGTGTTTGAACTTTTCTATTCTACATGGAAGCTGCTTTTGAAATAGGAACATATTCTTTATTCATTGTAGCTCATTAAAGTGAATACTTCCATAGTATATGCATTGAAGGCGGAATTGTTAATGTTTCAAAATATAATGCAGAGCGTAGTGGCTGTGAAAGAGTGATTTGTGCATTCAATGACTGTGAATTTTCCCCAAAAGATACATTTACTCCTTAATTTTAGCAAGTAATGGGAGAAAAGTGAGCCAAAGTGCTATGTTGATTACGGGCTGCAGGCTGCAGGCTGCCGTAGTACTTTTACTCAAAACATTTTCTAGTCTTTGGTTCATTTCTCTTCTCCTTTTAGTCTAAAAAGGTTTCCTGCATATGGCAAAAAAATTATCTTCATACTTTCCATTTTTGCCATATTGAAGTTGTGTGCATGCCACAAAGTATGAAATTCACACACAGTTACAGAGTTTATTATAGCGATTCGCAAGTTCCTTTCATTTTTATAAGAAATTCGGTATGAGCTGTTGTGAGTCTGTGTTTTCATCCCATCCTCCCTCCGTTATCCGTTATATGGCTGCCTATAAGATTCAGTTTTCAAAGAAACAAGGATGCAATGACAAAAGAAGTTTCTCTCATGTAGCTAAAATATAAAGTATGTAAAAGCAAGATTTTTTTATTACTTTCACTTTTCTAAGCAAGTGAACAACAACCAGGAGACTACATGTTTTCTTACCTCCTATTTGTACACCCGGTGGTGGTAGTACAGTCACAATTTAGTTCGAGTTTTCTTCTTTCCTGCTGACTGACTGAAAATTTTCTTTTTAAGCCACTCTTTCTCTCGCAGTGTTCAGACTGGCGGTTTTCTTTCCCCTAAAAGAGTATACAAAAAGAAGCGATATTGAGTTTAGAAGTGTTTGCATCATGGTTCACTGAACATAAAAGTCAAAAATATGTATTTCTAACAAAAATGAATCCACACTCCTTAAAAAAGATGGTTAGACGATGAAGCGATATTGAGTTTAGAAGTGTTTGCATCATGGTTCACTGAACATAAAAGTCAAAAATATGTATTTCTAACAAAAATGAATCCACACTCCTTAAAAATATGGTTAGACGATGTATTTTTCTGCAAAATTCTGATATTAAGAAAAGGTAGAATCATATGCAAGACTCCCTGATCACAAAAAAATAATATAGTAAAATAGTACTTCCTCTTTAAGTACGTAAACTTTATATGTGGTTCATCATTTTTCGTTCTTTTTTGTTAATATGAAAAAATGATTTTGCCCCTTTCATTGGTAAGCTTCCGCAAAAGCCATGCTCCTTTTGTAACAAGAGATAGTTTATAGTTGAAAATGTGGCAAACAAACATGGCACGACTTTTACTTCCCTTTCTTCTATTGAAATTTTTCCAAAGAGCTCCTTGAATTAACTAACCAAATAGTTTATAGTTGAAAATGTGGCAAACAAACATGGCACGACTTTTACTTCCCTTTCTTCTATTGAAATTTTTCCAAAGAGCTCCTTGAATTAACCCCGATTGCGCAAACATACGTGGAATACTATCTACTTACGATGGGAATGGTGTGTTGAGTTAGATCTATTCAGATCTTGCTCGTGCTTTTTATGTTTTTGAAAATGTAAAAATGAAGCAACCCTTGTATGTGAAATCAACTTTTAATATCATTTTACAAATGGGAATATCTTTAACTTGGGAAATGAAATGTTATTCATAGTTTAAACTTTTCAACTTTATTCAACAAACCACTACCAGCATCAGCGTCGCCCATGTTCATCGTTTAAGCAAGCAGGGCGTTGAAAGAAAAAGTTTATGGTTGTTTTGCAGGTATGCTTCCAAAACTTTCTTTCTAATTCTTTTAATATTTTCTATCAACATGTAACATGAAAAGGGAAAATATATAAAAAACTTGCATCCCCTTTCTGGAATGCATGGGATGAGAAAGCCAGTGAAGGAATCACTCTGAATGAATTACTTTACGGCTTTCGAGACCATATGCGGTTTTTACGAGTTGTGCAAGAACAATAGTTTTGATATGATGAAGCAAGAGACTTTTTTACTCCTGCTGTTATACAAACAGTATTTGTTGCATTTTTCCCTATTACAAATCCTTTCGAAAAAAACTTCCTTCTCCTAAGGACCCTAACAAGTTCTTTGTTTTACTGCGTTTTTCCATCTGTGAGCAGGAAAAGGGAAAGGATGAATTTATCTTTGTCATTCTTCTCATGCTCGGAGAAAAAAGAGAGAGAATCAAGTGTTGTTCGTATTAAGTATGCTCGAAGATCTCAAACAGTTGCTAATACTTGTCTCCAAATCTCGTTTCAGTATATAGGACAGGGCTGTTTAGAAAGCACGATGAAAATTACACATAACCATAACCTATCCTACTGCATTCGCTTTCTGTTTCATTTTCAATTAAAATCGTGATATTCATTGGCTTCTGGCTACAGAGTAGACATACTGATTGATTTGCATAGCTTTTTCTAAAATGAGAGAGCGCCAATTCATTTTTTGGCAACACGTTTTATGCATACAGAGTTAAAAATCTGTTTTAAGCTATCCTTTTTGCAATATTACTAAAAGAGTAAGATTGCTGAATTGAATTTTAAAAAGGGAAAAAACGCTAACTCAAGCAGTAGTAAATGCACATTATGATAACTTTAGTATATAAATGCAGAAGTTGAGGGGAAATCTATATTTTTCTTCAATTCACGACTATAGATTCAGGTTCATTCCCTGTAATTTGAATTTATTAATTTAAATTACACTCAATAATTCTTTTCAGGAATCTCTAACATTGAATTGTGAAGGGGATTGTATTGTCAGAATTGTTTGTATTCCACCAAATGAATAAATAGAAATAGATTTTTCATGAATACATNCTTTTCAGGAATCTCTAACATTGAATTGTGAAGGGGATTGTATTGTCAGAATTGTTTGTATTCCACCAAATGAATAAATAGAAATAGATTTTTCATGAATACATGAAAAATCAAGTACTTTGCTGGAAAATCTATACAATTAGATTTTTGCTGTCTTATAATTCGCAAATTTGGTTGATTTTCAAGTATCTTCATGCAGTATGCATGAAGAGAACATTGTTTATCAATAGGGAACAATCGAATTTTGTTTAGAAAGATAAATTCATTCTCTTCCGCATTGATACTGCTTTCTCCATTTCTTTTTGTTGGTAAATCGGAGAAAGCCCAAAGGAGGAGGGAGGTCAGGCTGACTTGCTGGCTGAATGTCTAAACATTTTTTGGCGATTGAGAGTAGAAAAGAAAAATCACTTAACTACGTTTATCTTTCATTGCTGATGGGATGTATACATCGAGGAATGATCGTTATTATTTTATATTTTATACGCATCTGGTGATAGGAGCAGGGTGTTTGAAATATTAAAAGATATTCTTCCAGATCAATGAACTTATTGATTTCAGATTGAGGACTATTCCCATCCCATCATGATTATTGCCTTAACGTGGATTCTCTCTCTAGCTGGTCATATTTGGAGGAGGATTGCACTGGGACACTTTTCTTAGACCAGCTGATTTATCCCCCATTTAGCTTCACAGTTATTTGATTTATGGCCAGGGGAAAGAAATGCACAAGGGTAAAGCACATGACTATATAAGCTAAAGAAAATGGAAAGCAAAAGCGTCTATAATTGAACAAGAACTAAGAAATTTATGAGTTAGCTTAGTGAAGCGAGGACTATTCCAAACTGTGATTCATTGCAGATTCCACTGCTATTGTTAGGAGGGCACATTAACTATGCCGTAAAAGTCTAGACGATATCAAGTTTTGTTTGTGATGATGGCATCCTGTTGTTAGCTTATTACAAATACTATACATTTCTTAACTCTTTCAAAGCACTTTACTTCACTTTATAAGAACAGAAGGAATTATTTTCCTTGATTCTTTTATACCTTGACATGATGACAGTTAAGAAAAAGCGAAAGGAAATTGCGTCATTGGCGACATATCAATATGCATAGGGTAGCAAAGGGACCGGACGCTGAGGGACATTGAGATGAGAGAAAATGGGCAGTAATTCTCTTCTTAAAGGTTAACTATAATAACTAAACAGACGTAGGGAAATGACTTCAGTATACGCTGGGATCCATTATTTGCACCATTTGTGTACTTTTGAAGTCTCCGAAGCCGCAAATGACGAAGGCAAGCGATAATATAAATATCTTGAAAGGAGAAATGGAGCATGTAAAGCTTTCTTTATTCTTAAATATATGGAAAGCTTGCCCTTACCGTAAATGTAAATATGTCGAGCATTTAGTCTTGGCTAGGGTGAACACAAAAATGTAGTGTATTTCTTTAACTATTGTCCCAGGCAATGATGAAAGCCACATCTCTATCGTTATGCAAATTTTATGAACTAGGTAAGTGCTATTCATTGCTTGGCTCGCGGTTGGTGGTAAAAACTTATCTTTCACCGTTCCCTTCTTTTTGCCGGTGGCCACCTTTACGCAAATTACCTCTTGTAAGCGAGAAAAGAAAAACTTACCTTTTTATCTAACAATCGAACACTCGCTTTTTTATAGTTATCCAAATGTTTCTATATATAAATTGCATGAAATTCCCATGTTTTGTATGGAAATCTTTGAAGCGGGATTCAATAGCTTATGACACCTATTCACTCTTATCGCTTTCATATAAATTTCTGCGGTTTGCGCTGCATACTTTTGAAAATATTAATGTAAGTTATGCAAAGGAGAAATAACCAGAAAAGTCGTGGTTAAAAGTTTGGTTTTGGTTACAATTTTAAACTACAATAATTATTTGGAGTTTTTCCATTATTGGACAGTTGGACAATTACTATCTGGAATTGGAAATTGTGGGAAGCTGTCGGTTATATATTTTGTTTATTAAACTCTGGGTTGCTAAAATAGTCGGTAAACTTGCTTTGATTTAAAGTTTGCTCCAAATAAAGTCTCTCGTCCAAATGCCGAATCTGTAAATGAAATTGTCAAATTTCGCACACTTTTGTGCCAATTTCCCACAATGCTGCACTAAAATATAACAAACAATAAAATCCCTGAATGTTTCACAAAATTTTCTATTTGGCTTGGTGCCAGTCTTAAAAGGAAGTTGTATTGAGCTATTAAATTACTTGCATATATTTTTTTGAAACACGTTTGTAAAAAACAATGTACGGCTGGTGCACTTAAAATAAAACTAGGTAGCGTAATGTAATAAGGTTTTTTTGTTTTTTAAGGCTTTCATCAGTCTGTCAACTTTAAAAGAAAAGTCAATTTCACAATGCTAAAGAGTCTTTAGTAAAGACAGCCGTTCCTTTACTTTTGTTTTTAATTTAGAAACTAAACCAGGCCTTGCAAAATTAATAAAAATCCTGTCCAAAACTATTCGAAGGGTTCTCCTTTGTTAATATAATGAAATCCGCATTTATTATTTCATTCGAATATTATAAAAACAATTCATTGGGATTCTTGTATTCATTATAATATATGAAGATTTCTGAAGAAATATCAACGCAGATAGGTATGAATGTATAAAATTTTATGTTTGGAATTAAATTGCCTTAATTCTAAAGAAACGTTTCTCCAAATTCATTTCAGTTTGACATGCTTATATGAGTACTAGTTGTTGCCCTATAATGGGCGAATCCCTTGAGAATATAAAAAGTCTTGCAAAAGAGGATAGGATTAGTAGAAACGTAAAGCGAACAAAAAATCCTGTTGTTTTCATTAAATTGTAAAAGTGAAAGCAATTTTTCCTTGTTAGTAACCTCTCATGTGCTGGTTGATTGCTTACGACGCAACCAGCACAGTATTTAGTAGTAAGCACATAATTCTCTCCAGGGTTTTCTACTAAAACTGGAACGAAGCGAGTTACTTGATCTGGGATTTATATTTTACTAGTTTCACTTGACTAACTACTTCAAACAGTAATTCTTCACTTGACCCAAATTCCCATTTTCGTTATCTTAACTATTATACTAATATAAGCAGTATTTATACCTATACTTATTTAGAAAGCACAAGAGTAAATACATGTGTACATGTTATAGTGCAAAATAAAAACTAATCCCTTTAAAAGGACAAAGTATTACTAAATCTATAATGTCATCACCGGAAGTAGTCTCTATTGAGCTATTTGAATTGGAACGTCCAGAAAAATAATTGCCGTCTTCTAGTCTTCTTTCTGCCACATTCATTTATCTAATCTTTCTGGATTTGAGACCAGAGTAATCGAAAACTTTAATTAGAAAGCACTTTTAGTCCGCTATGAATAATTAAAAACAGACGCTATCGTGTTTAATGCATTTTTAGGCTAATTGGAAATGCAAGCAGAATTCAATAATTAGCTTTCATTACTTAAGGTAACTAGATGTAAAGCCGAACTATAGCTTGTATGAATAATTTTGACTTGAGATTGAGATAGCTTTCGTGAAAAATTGACAGTTCAATTTTATTTCATACAAATACTACCTAAGTAGTCTGAGCATGCACGATTTGTATGCTTCAAATTTGGCATCTCTTAACAAGTTTTTAGAAAAATAACAATATTTTACTATTCAACTAACAGATATGATTATGAAAGTGACGAAAATACTAAGGTTATGTAAGTCACGACGTAGTTTCATTCTTCAAAACTACTTATTGACATGTCATGAAGATTGTTCAGAGGTCTAATTTATTTTTGCAAAGCAATTTTGTTGTGGTTTAAAAGCAAAGGAAGCTAAAGAGTTATTTACTACATATTTGCGAGTGTTTTTATGATGGAAGCTTTCTTGGAAAAATAGCTACAAATTATTTTGGCTACTTGGATAGTCGGCCGCTTTGAAGCATAAAAATTGCATTCTACTTTCTTCTGGAGCTGATAAGTACATGTTTTATTTTGCTACTTGTAAAATAAAACAAAGTCAACATATATTATCCGCTAACGCTGATTATAGTTTCATGAGGTCATCTTACATAGACCAAAAATGTTTGATTCATTCTTATATAAACATCGTCTGGTTGAAATTAGATCTACCGCAGAGTAGTGTGATGTATGGCTTTTTTGGTATTATTTTTCATCTAGTACAAGTTTGACTACCTATTCCAAAACTCTAAAGTTCGGTAACTTACATGACAGAATAGACGAAAGTGGTCGGGCTATTTCTTGATGAAATCTGGATCTAATTGTAAATAAATTAAAAGGCAGTTCTAAACATGTAGTTGGTATATAATAGCAATCACTAACCACTTACTTCAAAAACTAGTTTGTTTAGATTCGTAAAAGAACATTTTAAAATAATCAGTTTTCCCAGTGATGACGTACTACGTAAACAAAATTGTTTCGCTAAAGATTGCATTGTGATGTTTCAAAAGATATCCATCAATCAAATCATATTTGTCCTACGCTTTTGTACATATTGGATTTAATTTTTCAGTATTTGTCTTTATTACTTTGTACGTGTTGCGGATTATGAATTAAACCTGTCTCTAAACATCCAAGTTCCTTGTAGAAAATTGTAAATTACAGTACATTTTTTGCAATGACCTATTTGGGGCATTATGCAAGTGTTGAATAAAATTTTAAAAGTGATCCTTTTGAGAGAATGACAATAGCACCCTCTCATAACACTTCAGTTAAAACGTACCTTTAAATTTAAAATTATTAAACTTCCATTTTGGCTTGTTTTCTCTCTCTCTAATATTGAATTTTTTGCTTTTCAATAAAAAATGGATGACTTTTGCATAGTTTTTTAGAAAATAATTTTAAAAATTCCTACAAAATAGAAAAATGATTTGGTAATACTAAACACATTTTTGGTATACATCCAAGTTCCTTGTAGAAAATTGTAAATTACAGTACATTTTTTGCAATGACCTATTTGGGGCATTATGCAAGTGTTGAATAAAATTTTAAAAGTGATTCTTTTGAGAGAATGACAATACTTGTAATACTTTTCAGTTGAATCTTATCTTTAAATTTAAAATTATTAAACTGGCATTTTAAGAAAATTTTGCCCTGCACTGTATTGTATCAAATCACAAATCATTTAATGAACAATCATACAATTCGGCTGCGTGATATTGGAAGGCTTTTGCGTAGTTTTTTTAGAAAATAATTTTAAAAATTCCTACAAAATAGAAAAATGATTTGGTAATACTAAACACATTTTTGGTAGCATTATCTTAAATAGTTATTGCACTATCTTAAAGCTCAAAGTCTTGAAAATGAAAAGATTCCAAGGATATGTTGGACACATTTCCAGAAAATGGCATTTACATAAAAAGTTAAAAACAACGATACTATGCGGAAATGTCAAGCAAGATGAAAACTTTTGTCCATTTTCTCTAACTTTATGGGTTAAAGAACGAAGAAAGTATAATCATTAAAATCATCATTTTATCATGTCACAAGATTGTCGTTTCAGTTATCGTTCCACCCGACTTCACGTTTGGAGGGAGCATTTCCAACAAAGCCTCTTCATTTCAGTTAGCGTCATTGTAATGCAAAACGATGCTTGTAATATAATTTTACAATGTCACGCTGATGTAAACTCTATTTCCTATGAAATTTAATGAAAAATGGAAAGGAAAGAAAAATTTTGTCCTCATATTATTGGATACTTCCTTGACATTTTATAACAGATAAGAACCATTATGAGATTTCATTTCATACATAATGTGATATGAATGTGATCAGACAAGGCACTGAATTCACGCGATAATGAGCATCATTTTTTCGGGGACGTTTTGCAAATTTAATAAAGCTGATTTTTAAAGATGAAAATGTGTTTTTCAATCGACTTGAACGTTGATGTGTTGATAAGATGACTTCCCGGGTTTTGATGCATTCGCGGTGATGCGATCCTCATTCTACTATAACATTTTCTGATTATGTTCATTACAAACGGGGTCACCAAGCATGATAGCATGATAATGATGCAAAGTGGTGCGGGTCCGAATGATTTGTAGGAGGTTGTAGAGTCAATAATAGTATTTGACGTGGGTGGTTTGTGTTTAAACAATTTTATATTTTAATAACTTCCGGAAAATATTCAAAATATAACAATCACAGAATATGATTTTGTTATTTAAACTTTTTCTTAAAATATTTTTATGTATGTATTAGTAAGTAGGCATTTAATTTCAGAAACTTATTGTTAAAAACCGTTTTAAATAAAATATAAACTGGGAGAGTGGAGAATCTCTGAATGAATTTCAATGATACTCTGATCTCACAGTTTGTTTGATATATTTATTTATTTAGGTAAATCTTGAATACATTTTCATGTGAGCCTTTGAGAATGGCAAAAATTACTTGGCAAGCATACTCGTAACATAATAAGCCAAAAACTTTGCGAAGAACCCGATCTCATAAATAGTGAATGAGGAATATTTGTAGGAAATTAAGGCCCACATTAGCCTGAGATTAGATTAAATCAATAGATAACAAGAAAGTATTTATGGGGCGAGAATAATATTATTAGCGTTATTGGCAAAGTGCTGGAAATGCTATTAATGTCATTGTGATTTAAGAAAATGTTTATGCTAAAAGTCAAAGGAAATTACGCTTCTCATTATTTCTCACAGTGTGCATCGTTTGGCGAAACCTTTATTCCCAGTTTCATGTTCTAAAATTCAATAAAGGTACATTAATTGGATTCTTTGTAACTGCCTCACACGGTGGTACAAGCCAACGCATAGCTTTCGTTTTTCATTAACAACTACACAAAAACAATTTCTCGTCACTGGTTATTAGCCTTAAAAACTTTCACCTAACTTGCTCTATAAACATTATTTTAAAATTTTGCAGGTGCGGAATGCAACAGCCTATTTCATCATCAACTTATCCGTGTGTGACCTGATGTTTTGCTGTTTCAACCTCCCACTGGCAGCGTCAATGTTTTGGCATAGAAAATGGATTCACGGAGAGACTGTGTGCAGGCTTTTCCCACTCTTCCGTTATGGTTTCATGGCCGTCTCCATCTTCACTGTTTTGGCCATCACCATTAACCGTTATGTAATGATTGGCCACCCACGAGTATATCCAAGGTTAGCTTCTTTGTATATTATTTTTAGCTAATAAGCAGTTTTCAAATTCTATCGTTAAGAATTGAGAGTTTCCTTTAGATTGTAAAGAATCTCGGTATACCCCAATAGTGACAAATGTAATTGATTAGTAAATATCACACATGAAGAATTGTGTGAAGAGCTTAACAGACAAATTTTGGATTAAAGTCATGCGGGAGAGAAAGACGAAAGCATTTTAAGCATTTTTTGTCTTATTTTAGAAAACAACGCTCGAGAATTTATTTATGCTGGAAGGGTTGCACATTAGATAAAGAACGAGTTAAAATTCAGTTAATAAACTTTCAGACTTTAGATCATGCCGTACTTTGTTTTTTTACTAAATATATGCATTCATGCATTACAAGAAGGGGTTGGACAAAGGAAATACTTTCACAAACTAAACACAACTAAACAGAGCAAGTCTATTAACCGTCAAGCAAAGAGAAAGTTTTTGAGTAAATTTTTAAGAGTTGAATAAAATGAATAGTGTGGAAGTAAGGTTTATGCTCTCTGGAGTGAGTATTTAAACAACGGAAACGAATATTCATAGAGCATTGTTTTTAGTAGGACTCGTAAAATTGGAAGAGTAGTAACAAACTTTTTCCTCTCCTGTTTTCTTTCTATATTCAGTGCACATAATCTTCCAAAACTGTATCCTCCATGGGGTTTCCTGCATAAAAACACAAATAACAATGCAAACACTTTATTACTATTTTTGATCTATCGATTTTCCTTCCCCAACAGCAATGACATCCTTTTTTATTTAACCAAATATAAAGAAACTAAGAATTAGGTAGGAATATACTGTTTAGCGGGTTCCCCTCCTAAACGGAAATGGTGGAGATCGAGGTTCCTGCAGAGATACTTTTTAAACGCATAAATCTCTTCGTCAACATTTAGAGAGTTTGCCTGCTGGCACGCTGGAGTTTTAACGACAGATAAGTTTTGCTTTCACTTTCATCATCCATCATTATTGTGTAAGTAGTTTATATAGGCAGGTATATAAGTATAAAGCGTCTCAAATGTGGACAAACAAATCTAATAGAACTAGCTGTACTTTCTATATCATGATGGTGCCGTATTTTTATATCAAACTTAACTACATTACATTTTTTAAAAAGAAAACAAATATTTGTACCTGTGAATGATGCTTTCTCAAAATATATTAACCAGTAGTCATGAAGTAAGTCAAAGAAAGTAGTTCATTGTGGAGAAATTATTACAGGGAAAAGCAAGGGACGTTCTGGGAAAAATAGCGGAAGTGAGATTCATTTGTAAACACAAAACGGGAAACGAGTCCCTCTGGTACTTGTCAAAAATATAAAGAAACTATTCTTGCAGATATGAAGCTGATATTAAGAATGAATGCGTCATTTAATGAGATCAATGCAATTTGAAAAATGCTCACAGATTTTATAGCAGCTACCGTTTTATTTGGAATGGAAGGGAAAGCGATGTTGGCGGAAGATGAATAATAAAAAGCAATGCTTCAATTAATTACATAATTTCAGTGTAAATAATATCCTTACCCTGAATGAAGTGTATTGTAATGAATAAATTAATAATGAGAAAATGACATTTTTAAAGTGTGACAACTTTAATACAATGCAAGGTATACATCAAGTTACAAAGTAATTATTTTTAATGCTTTACAATTAATGTATATTGTAGTTGATTCTCATTACTTGACATTTTATGTGAATACTAGCTTTTTTAAGAGGAAGACGAGCTTATACTTTGATGTAATTATTACATTATAACGCACATTTTGGCGCAGCTGCATCCAGAACCTGGTTCCTCTAAAAGATCATCTGAACTTCCAGTCTGCTTAGACTTTTTCAAGGATCCATTTCTGCCATTCTTCATTCCATTTGCTACTCCAGCGCCAACTTCTTGCTGACCTCCAGTGCATTGGTTACTCCCACCAGCTGCCTCCAATTTTTCCTTTTCTGCAATTATTTTAGTAAGAGATTCAACACGCTCCGGTGTCCACGGACAATCGCTTTCAGTTTCAGTATCATTAAAATACTGGCGATCTCCGCGACAGTCAACAATCTCTTCCTTTGCTCCGTCAATGTCAATACCAAGATCATGCTCCACTGATGAGGTATCCTTACTTGCAGCAGCTGACGTTGTTGCTTTACCTTCAGTGTTTTTGTTGATGTCTTGAGTAAGATTGGGAGCTGGGAAATGCAGAGTCAATAATTCTTCCACAGATTTAGACGCTTCAGCCTCTGCCAACATTCCTTCTGAACTCAAGTCACTGTGTAGTTCAGGCAAGCCAACATCATGCTCTACGTTACAAGTATCGCTTAAATAATGCTCGGGACCACTTTCAGACAAACTAGCTTCTGCCTTCTCAAATTCCATACCTTGTTCACCTTCAATTTCACTTGTTGTATGGAATTGACCCTCATTCTCATTACAAAGAACAGCCTCGACAGACTCTGTATTGTCTAAAATTAGGAATCTCAAGCGAAGGAATATACTGGACAGAAATAGCTTCAACGACAGTACTTGTTTCAGATGAAGAGGTCTCGCATTGATTTGTAGTTAAAGTAGTATCCATCTCTTCATCAATTTCCAAAACAACGGATAAATCCGGTTGTGTCGATGGCAGTTCAGGTTCCACTTCCAATTCCGGTGATCCAGTTTCAGTCAAAATTGGCGATTCCTCAGTTCCAATTATTTGCTCTTCATTTTCTACCACAAAAGTAGTATTGATATCTTCTTCTAGCTGCTTCATTTCCATATTAGGAGCATCCACAATGCTTTCATTTTCTTTTGTGAAGGTTGCATTGTTTTCTCCTTCTTCAATGATGTCGCCAGTTGGGATTGTTTGATATGACAAAAAAGTTGGTTCTCCTCCACATTGTGCTGTGCATATTTCCATTGCAGTATTAAACTTCTCCAAGCTTTTATTCAAAATTTGATCAACATCATCTTGAAGGCACTGTGTTTGTTCCGGGTTCTGAGTCTTGAAAACTTCGATACTCTCTCGAAAAGATTCCAAATTCATTGTAGAACCTTCATTACCAGCATTACCATCTTCAACAATCTCTCTGCTTGGATAATGAACCGATGATGAATCATCTGCAACATCTTCACAACTACTTCCCGTTCCTTTAAGCAATGATCGAACCGAATCCGTCGAGGCAACCGAAGAGGTGGTACTGTCCACTGGGCCGACTTTGTTGATTAGGATAATAGTTTCAGTTGAACTCTTCTTTTTTGCTTCGCATTTGTGGTCGTCAACCTGCTCTTGATCAACCATTGGGGTACTTGGTTCAGGTTGCAGGTCAAGTATTTCTACAACACGCGCAGCCAAACCCTCCGACAAACTTGTTGCTGAATGTACAACTGGAGGCTTTTCATCGAAATGAACTGCTTTCACAGTAGCGGCTTTTTGCTGGTCTGCATCTTTATTCTCATCCAAATCTTCACAGCCAATAATCTAAAAAAAGAATAAGAAATAATTTAACAACCAAATGTAATTGAACAAATATTTCTTTCATAAACTATTAAGAAAAAATATATGCATATCTTACATATTCGGAAGAAGAAGGGCCTTGAGGAAGAACATTACTTAAGGTAACGATATTGGTTGTCGTTGGAATAGTAGCGCTGGCCATGATAGGAGCCTGCCGTGGTGACTGTGTTGTATACGTTCCTAGAGAACCTTCTTTAACATTGAAGTTTTCATCATAAGCAGGGATGGTCCCAAACACCTTATTAACAATCTTTTGTTTTGCAATATGAAGCAAGGTTTCGACAGAAACAGTAGGCCCGGAAATATTTAAGAATGAGCTTGTGTTAGCTGGTGGGTCATTCTCTTCTACTTGAGGAGCATTCTCTTCAGGGCTTTCAGCAATGGTAATGATAGGCAACTC
>JAANSO010001924.1:0-15067 GCA_036507315.1 Lepidocyrtus fimetarius | reverse complement strand
GTTGTTTCCCTACGGATTGTAAATTTTGAAGGTGGTGGGAAACATGAGATGAGAAACCTGTCAATTAGTTCCCCTGTTAAGAAACGGATTTGACAGGTTTAACAAATCTTCCCAGTATTAAAAAATGGAACAGATGTTATGTAAAGCATTAAAACAAAGATCCTCTTAAAATTCCATTCAAAACAACTTTTTTGCACTTTCTTTTAAGAAATGGACAGGCAAAACAGACAAGAAGGTGAGGTTTTGTATTGTTTTGCAAAAAAATTCAAAGGATTATCAATTTGTTGGTGAAATTCGTCTCAGGTTACATTTTTCTATTCAGAGACACAAAAACAGTAGTCCAATTTGATTAGAAATGTTGATACTGGAAAATTTATTACCTTTCAAACCCATTCAATAACAAAGTTGTTATTTTAATCTTTTTAATTATCTAAATTATTGTTTCAATATTTATTGATCTTGTTTGGGTTTTAATTACTAAAAATCCTTAATTAAAAAATGCCCAGTAAATTATCTCCGAATTTTATCTTTTGCCTGCCATGCTGCAATAAATCAGTTGTTAAAATGTCGTCTAAGTTTTTACAGTTTGAGACGTAGCCTAATGACCAAAATAAATTTTAACACCGACTTTTTGTGCAAATCCCGTTTCAAAAACTGATATTTGCAAAGTAAGTCAACGCCTGACAAGTTTTGCTAATTTCAGTGGCTTCTGTAAAAATATTTATTCAGTAGCACTTAAAAACCCACTTGTATGATAATGACATCAAAAAATGTCAACTTTTTTACAAAACAAGTGTCTTAACAGATGAAAAAATATTTTATGCAATGAGCAATCAACCCTGCTTTGTTTTACTAATTTATAACTGTTATTGCATAAAATATAAAAAATCATGAGAAAGGTTTCTTTGCAACTTTGCACGACTTTTTATTATGATTTTCTTAATGAAGCCGGTGTTTGAAAAGAGGAAAACAGCCAACTTCAGTTTTGCAAGTAATTAGTAAAAATATTAAAACTTTGAACAAAGTTGATCCAGAAATTCCTATCTTTAGCCAAGCGCATTTCAACAAACATTCGGCAAATGCTGAGAACTCTGGATTGTAAAGATGGCCTTAAATCTGAAATAATAAATTGTAGATTTAAAAGAAATATTTCAGAAGCTTTTATAACGAGGGCGAGTTCATCCTCGTGAATCATTACGTAATATTACAAAGAGCCTCCGAAAACGTAAAATGAGTAAAATGTCATGAAATAAACATTTTCTGTCTTGAAGGATAAGCTTTTGACTTCACCGGATCGGATAAGGTAAAAAAGAATCTTTGAGAAGGCCTTCGGTGACTTTGACGATGATTTGCAAATCGTGTAGGAAGAAAAATTTGCACATTCTTTAGATTCTCTTTGCAACTGCACAGGTTTTTTTTGCTATGATGATTTGCAAATCGTGTAGGAAGAAAAATTTGCAGATTCTTTAGATTCTCTTTTGAACTGCACAGGTTTTTTTGCTAATGAGCTGCAGCGTAAAGCTTGCACTTGCAAAAACTCGATGACCTTTGAAACGGTGAGTTGAAGAAGCTGCTCATGAGCTTTCTTCGTCATCATCAACTTTGAATTTTATTTACTCAATGCTCAGTGGTGAAAAAAATATGCCAGCTCGTAAACTGTTTCGTAATGATGTTGAATGTTCAAGATAAACCGCTACTATTTTAAAGTAAAATTAGCCCTCAGGGATAGAAAATATTTTAAAATTCAAACTTTCCTATAAAGAATACAAATGGTACGTTATATCAGTGTTATTTTTAAGACAGTTTGTCCACCTACGTCTGTTTTAACCGTTCTAACGTCTCAATTTACCTTTAACAATGCTAATAAATATAATTTTTTAAACTTTGTTTATTAAGAGCATGCCCAAAAAGAAGATTGAGTTACAAAAGATTTTCGCAAGAGATTTAAAACTCTGGATTATTCAACCGGACAGACATGATTAAGAAAAAAGGGTGGAAACGAAACATTTGTTTTTGCAAAACGTGTTCTCTCCGTCTCTCACGATGTGAACTAACGAGGGAGTAAGATGAAGAAACTCATTTTTTATAAAAATAACCAATCCGAGTGTTTTTACCAAAGGAAAACTTGATTTGAGGAAGTGCATCGATTTTTCTGTCATGCTTCATCGATTTATCATCGAAGAGACGCCATCGAGATTTTGCAAATCAGCATAAGCAAAATAGTATTGACCTGTTTGATATTCTCTTTGAGTTTGCCAATTTTTTTACCAATTGAAAAAATCGTGTTTTGTTATACAAGCTCAATTACATTCTCTCCACTCCTTTTTCATTACACAAAACAAAGATTTAAACTGGAAAGCTTTCTTTTTTACAATTTGCCAAAAATTTCCAATTTTTTATTGCTTAAACTTAATTATGATTAGAAAAAATCATTCATTGAATTCTACAGAATACTTGAATGAATGCCAACACCCACACAGTTAGCTTGATACAGCAAAGATGAATGAAAAGCAATAAAACTTATCAGAAACTTTTCATCACTTGTTTGCAACCTGTTGTTTGCTAATTTTTATTTGGTGAGCTATGCCGTTTCTTCAGCAGGTAGTCTTCCCTGCTATGCCCAAACAATCGTTTCCTATTTCCCCACCTTAAGATTCACATTTGCACATGTCCTTCTTCCCCAAATCATTAATAATATTCGCAATCATCATTTTTGCAACCATAACCTTTCTCTGGCAATAACTTTGTTGCAAAAATGATCTTTGACTTTGATCATGCTGGCTTTCTTATTAAAAGTAGGAGACTTATGAATCTCATTCCTTTAAGTTTTGTTCAGATAATTTGATTATTACATCCAGATTAAGCATTATTTACATTCGACATAAAAATCTTTGTCCTATTATTCCCTTTTTATTTTCTAAGCTGCAGGTCAAATGAATAAATCAAAAATAGGTACACGCAATAAAATACTTGACAGTTTTTTCTTTGACATTTTAGAAAATGGTCAAAGAAGTAGACAAGTCAATTTCCTTTGTGACTAACTTCATGACAAAGGATAATCCTTTGAAACAATTGTGCTCGCTACGTTTAAAACCTGACATATTGAGCGTATGCCAAGTCAAATAAAAAATATACAAACAGTGGGAAGATTTAAAAAAATACAAACTCCGGTATAACGACCTTAAATTGTATGCAATCCTAACTGCTTGTCCACTATAAAAAAGGTTCACTATAGGAGTATTTAATGTTCACGCCAGCCTTGAAGGGATAAAGCTATCTGACCATATGTAGACTTCATAAATATTTTTTCCTTTTACTGCAATAACAAACCTGAGATTCATATTGAACTTTTTCCTACTGAATCTCAGCAACTTTCTTCCCAATACTCGTGTTTGAAGAGTAATAAAAGGCCGCAAGCCTGCGTAGCCACTAGCTTGAAAAGTTGCCACTTTTTTCATGTCTTTACTACTGTTTTAAACTTAAGGACTATATCTTTTAAAACCTTTATACTGAAAACTTGTAAGATTTTTTAAATATTTTTTTTCTAAAAATTGATTTTTGCAAAAATTATTTGCAAATTTGCAAAAATATTTGCATATTGTTTGTCTACAAGCTATTCCCGTTCGAATGATATGCTACATGCCCTATGTTGCAATTTAAGATTTTCTAACGGTCACTTCTAACGGCTAAACCGTTGGTCCAATATTTCTCAAAAACTATACAGCTAATTCCAAGGGTTCTATCTAAATGTCTGCAAAATTTTATTGCAATCTGTTAAGGTCTTTTTGAGTTATCGCGGAAACGGACAGACAGACGGACAGACAGACTAACATACTGATTTCATAACTAGCTTTTCAAGCTAGTAATAATGAGCTAATCAAAATCTTTGATCAGTGAACAATTCTTTTTATGCAGCCTGGGATATAAAAGTGTATTGGGCTAGGCAAGAGAGTTGACCTGGGTGTGAATTTGATTTGATATTGTGCACAATCACGCTGACTTGAAGATTAAAACAATGAAGGAGAGGATGACGAGCCAAAAGAGTTTTTTAGCCTTGGGCAAAAAGAATTTTCTAACACCGTGTCGTGTCTAATTCAAGGATTACTGTAATAAAACCTCCCTAAGGCTAATTTTAAATCGGGGAAAAATCTGAATTTTTTAAAAATTTTGGAAACTGTGTGGGTTTACGTCAACATCGCCATAAAAAATGAATAACGAGCTTGAGTAGGAAGATATTAAAAGTAAAAAAGTATTTAAAACCAATTATTAAACAAACAATGGATTGATTTGGCCTAAAAGGAAGTTTATTCGGACAATATTGTACCAGAAGATAATCTTGTTGAATTGGATTTTTGCAACTCGTATTTTTCTTTGCAAAATAAGGTAAATTGTAAACTGCATAAGGACTAAACTTTATGTACATGTCTTGTAAAGGGAGTCCCCATTTTTGCCTGTCTTGTAAAATAAGATTATTTTTTATTTCCATATTGGCTCAATCATAAAAGGCAGGATGAATATTTTAAGACTTTCAACCTTTTCTTAAAGAATTTACAATACTCAACCATGAAATCAATTTCCCGGTTTAACTAAAAAAGGAATCGATAAAAACGAAACTTTTCAGTTTTGACAAAAGAATACCGAAGAGTTCTCTTGTAAGACGAGTTTTTCTGCATTTTGTGGCGGTTGCTTTTTAAAGTAAAACTGCCAAATTGATTGACGGATTGTTGCCAAAAAAATTCTGCTTTGTTTTATTTAACTTTGCAGGTAGAATTTTGGCCTTGGCCTCGCCTCTTTATTAGTTGCATATAGATGCCATATGTCGCAGTTTTTTTGGCGCGTGCACTTATTTAGACAAGTAGTTCAAAAGACAAAAGAATGCAAAGACTAATTTAATGCGACATTAACAGAACAGTTGAACTGTCTCGGCATAATTTATTATCCGACAAGCTTCTTCTCACGATCACTTATCTTGTGATAAGCTAAAACCCGGGATTTTTAATGAGGGATCGAGTTTCATAAATAACAGGATTTTTCTAACAAGAAATCACATAAAAAATGCTAACATTTCTATTCAAATTGATGATAATTGCTAGTTAAATTATTAATAAACTTTTGCATTCAAATAATTACATTGTAACACAGAAACTGCCAGAGAAACGCTGTAACTTAGTTTTTAAACAAGAAACCGCCTTACATAAAGGTATTTGCACTGCAACTTTGCAATTTAAACCCATTGCAAACATTGTTGCCGCTATCGTCACAGGTAATCCTCATCAGACAAGCTCCGACCTAGTTTTTTAAAGACAGGTGAAACTGTGGGAGTTCACTTTACATGTAATTATCAATGTGCAAACACAAACAATTTTCAACGCAATCTAGTAATACTGGTAATAGTAATGCAGAGAGGTATTTTGCGTGTATTGCGATAATAAACTATGTGAAATTGCAAGAAATGCTTTGTTTTAAAAGGGGAAAGAATTTTATAATTTTTTTCTCTAGGAAGTAAAAATATGAAATGGTCAAAACAGTTCAAATTATTGAACAGAGCAGGAGCAATATTTAAAAATAAAAGTGACACAAATAAAAACATCAGACGGTTTGCCTATTTGTCTGAAAATCTTTTGCAATACTGAGAAAATCAATTTTTTCTATAATTGTTTGTATAGCGAGTTCTAGTTCTCGAGAATATTAAATTACTTTTTTTACAAAGAATAAGTTATGAGCTTTATTAAAAGTATTTGTTAACCAGATCACACATAGAAAGCTGACAATATAACAATTCTATTTTATTACAGCAAAAATATGTCAGAAAATGCTGAGGATGATAATAATACCGCGATGTATTCTGGTTTACTTGTTTATCTTATTCACCACTTACAACACTGACAAGACCGCTTCTTCCTCCTTACTTGTCCACTGTCACATTAGCCATTTTCATTTCACTTGTCATACGATTTTAACCTTTTAATAAACTTCAATAATGATCTGAGCGCACAGCATGTCGCAATTAAAACAAACCTAACATTCTACGTTATTACGCACTATAAGGAAAGTTCACTATAGCGGAGTTTCAATTTTGAAAACACGTCGTTGATCATCGGATTGAAAGGTTTTCAAAGGATGAGTGATGGGGACAATTAAGGGTATGGCAGAGGATCAAAACATTTTATCATTTGTCACCTCTTTTGCGGCCAAAACTTTACCTGATTATCTTTCTTATTAACCTGCGCTTGTTTAAAACTTGTAAGATTGTCAAAAGGTCTCTAGTTTTGTATTGTTTTCAAAACAATGGAAAAAGGGTTCTTAGAAAATAGCTATAATGCAATGTGATGACATTTTTGACTATAATTGAGTATAAGCCGGTACAAAAGGCGCATAGGTCAAAAGAACTAAAGGAGGGTTTCTTATTAAAAGGTAACTGTGAAGAAGCTTGTCAGGTAATCTTCAACGAAACAATATCAAGTAATAAATCAACTAAAAATAAGCTTAATACATAGGCTTATTATGAATTTTTCTTATTGAGGTGTGGGAAGAAATTGAAATTAAAACGCTTTTGGCAATCCTAATAATAGAATAGGTAAACAAGGGATAACGCAAGGATAACGGTACCTTTGAAAGTTTAACTTTTGAACCCCACCAAACGACTCAGGCTTAGTTTTTATGAGAAAAGATTCGTGTTTTAGACAGTTTAATAACCAAATTAAACAAAAAACTCCGGCTTTATTTAAGTCGGCAAAATAATAAAAGGAGAATTGAGAATTTATCTGTTTGTATAAATAGAAATCTCAAACAGTTTCACTCTTTCAATGATTATTTTTTACTTTCCAAATTTGATTGATGTGTGTCCCGTGTGTAAATGTAATAATACTATTGCCAAATTTTAAGAAATTGCGTAAATAAAACTCTGTACTACTTATGTCTATCAATTTACAATCAATTCAATGTAATACTGTGTTTTTTTATCCCTGCTGTTAAGTAATGCATTAAATTAAGCAATAAAAAATTCTTAAGGAAGTTTGCATAAAAAGTGAATTGTATGATCTGAAAATAGTGCAAAATCTTTAAGCAATGCAGTATAATTACTGTTATTGTTAAACTACAATTAACTTTAATTGTTGCTCACCTCATTGAAGCTCCATTTAATTCAGAGAAACATTCACCTTAAAAGATTCCTTTTTTATGTAAAAATCCTCCAACTTAAATTGACAAACACTTTTTTCTTACGAGGGTTATTGATTGTACTTTAAACTTAATTAATACCAAAGTTTTATCTTATCAAAATTGATCGCCCTTTAAACCGTTTTCTCTTCAATAAATAATTTCCTTTGACACAGAGTACAACACAAAAACAAAGAGAAAACTTGCAGGATATGCAATACCAAACGAGCTATGCAAAGTTCATTCACAAAAGTTTAGATTTATCTTTCCGTATTGCAAAATTAGAAATTTGCCATAAATCTCGCACGTAAACAATAAGTTCAAAAGACGATTAAAACATGTGTTGGAGTACCTAAATAAATACTTAACAATTAAAACTTGGCGAAGTATCAACAATATCTTTTGTGTAAAGGCTGTTATGTAATAAATTTACTTTTAGATAAAAAAACGTAGTTCTTTGCTCAGTCACTTTATCGAATGATAAATTTAATCAATGTTTTTAATTTTTATAAAACTTTCACACTTGTTACATAAATTTCATGCTTAGTTAATACAAATTGAATTTAACGCTTTTTAAAAATAGTCATAAAAGTGACCTGTACGAATAATAATCTACTTGGTTTTAAGGTAGACACGGTTGAGAGTTTGCTTATTAACCCCAGACTCGATGAAAAGATGCAAATTGAACCATTTTAACTTTCAAAGGGATTTTTTCTTCTGTGACGGTTTTTAAAACTGTTATCTTTCTGGACGCTTGAGAGGTTTTAGATAAAACAAGTCAACAACTTGCAAGGCACAATACCTATTCAAAATCTTATGTAAACCTGTAATTTGTAAGCGAAAATGCAAAATGTAGCAGAAATACGAGATAAAAAACAGTTATTTTAAAGTTGGGGTTGACGACAGCTTTCCTTTCTGTAAATGTTTATTTTAAAACTTAACTCGTTTCTCACACAAAATTTGCGAAAGTAAACCTGGAAGTGCATTCCGCAAAAATTGTTCAAATAAACTTCTTGATTGGCAAGTTTTTGTAAATAACTCTTGCAAATTATGTCAACAGATTACAGAGCAAAAGTTGTTGAAGAACACCCCAAACGTATTGAAACAAGGTGTTTCTTTACAAATTGCAATTGCATTTCCGTTTGGAAAACAACTTCTTTTTTCTCAGTAATAATTTCTATTTTTAGTTTTAAACACGAGAAAAATATTTTTCTTCGAAGTGTGTGCTGTCACTGAACTGGAATTTTAAACTCAAGTTTTACTATATAGAGCACTATTTTTCTATTTTCTACGCTCTTTTGCTCTTTCTTTGTTTGTCATTTCCTGTTGGAGTTTTTTAAGAAGGGTGGCGGTTACTGAGTTGTTTTTACGTGGAATCCACAAGAGCTCTCCATCCGCTCTTTTAGAAAATTAACATCCGGCGTTCAGAAAGGTTATCAGATATTCACAAAAAGGTTTCAGTCGTTTCACCTGCCTCCTTCTTTATCTCCCAAAATTGTTAAAGTTTTCTCAATGAATAAAAATCCATACTAAATTGTTTAAAACACTTTATCCTCCAAAAATTCAACTTTTTCTGACGAGAAAAGCAGTCCAGTGTGACGAGATGAAAAAGGTACGGCGTTCACACAAGTAAATATCAAACACACGCACAATTTCTGAATAAACTGTCAGAGAGATTTCAACTTCCAAATCTTCACACTCGACAAATAACAGTATTTTCCACGAATTGCTCGTCTGTTCATCTTTTGATTACATAAGAGGAGCTCCTGTGTATAAAAAACTGCAACTTTCAAAGATAATGGTTGTGCTGGAGCCAGTGAAAAACCAATTTTTTTTGCTACTGTGCAAGCTTTTTAGATCTGTTCAAAAACTTTGAACAAAACAGACACGCGTTTTAATAACCTCAGCTGTATAACAACTATAACCATTTAATTTTAATTTCTTTACCCAAGAAGGCTCTGTATTTTCAAAGATTAAAATCTGTCTGTAGTACAGACCGTACAGAGACTGTGTTTGATAAGGGATCCAAAACGAGACTGAAGCTGTTTGAGAAGGAATCACCCTCCGATGAAGAAAAAACTCGCTCTGTTGATATTCTTCAACATTCGTTGTATAAAACGCATGAGACAGGCAACATCGCTTGAAATGTGTAAGTTTACAGAGGTAGATGCTCTCTCAAAGCCATTGTTGCATTTTCAGTTATCTTCTCCTGTACAATTCTGCTTTACAATTTCAACCCTCTTTATGCTAATGATAAGAATGTGTTTGGTTGTTCAAAAGGAGCAACATTCCTCTCTTGCTTTGTGCTCCTTTTTGAATGCCAGAATAGAATAAAAATACGAGGAATAAGGGAAGATGATGATGCAGTAAAAACTTTTAAAACAGGGTGGATGAAGAAAGATGCAGGAGAGTTGCATTTTTACAACATATGCGTACTCTAAAGGAGAATAAAAGACGATTTTATCCGTTTTTATTTTAAACAACAAAGCGTAATGAACATCGTACAATTTTTTTCTACGACGAACAGGCAAACACTTGAATATAATTTATTTTTAAATGTGAGGAAATGTTACCAAAAAAAGTTTAATAACTTTTGCAACCAAACTCATTAGTCCATAACTAGATCACAAAAAACCTTTGAGATCTGTTTAAGTAATAATTTTGCACGTTTAACAGCAATTTTTCAACTGTAAAGAATGTTTAAAGATAACAAATGACCATTTAAAAATAAATTATCATACCTAATCATAGAGCTCGAGAGATTTTTTTACTCTGACTTAATTTTTTACGTAATGACGTTAAATGTTAATTAAAATCGTTTCGCTTTGTAGCATATGGCATTCTATTTAAAAAATAGAAATCGCACCTTTTTAAACATTGTTTTGCTTCTAAATAGTTTCCTTTCCAAGGAATAGCCAAACAAGTTTAACTTCCTTATAATGAACCTTTCCTTTAGTGGACAAGTTGAATTTTAATCAGCGAACTGTATTACGCACTATTTATAAGTTTGTTATAGCAAAGTTGGAGTCTTTGTAGACATTGAGGCTTCGTTGTTTCACACGTGCATGATGAAAAGAAAATACCTGATTTGGCATGGGGCCTTCTTTTTCATTCAGAAATTCATTCCAATCCTCCCATTTTACAAAAGTTTATTGAAAGGAAAAGATTTGTGAGCTACCTTTTCTTGTGAATTCTCACTCGTGAGATTGGTATTTAAGAATTAGAAGAAAATTCCAAAGAGATCTTAAGTAAAAAAAGGATATTGATCAATGTGCTCTGTGAGAGTTTATGGCGTGGCAATTGTTGCATTTTTCTATTCGACAGAATAACAAATTACGAAAATAAGTTTCTTTGCGTAAGAAAATGCCAGCACGTCGTCTTCAACAACCAAATTACTATTTTAAATACACAATTTTTAACGTAATTTAGGCTTCTTACAAAGAAACCTAAAATATTTCGTTTTGCGCAGCATTAAAATACTACTTGTCCACTATATCGGAGTTTCATTTAAGTATACTATAATTGAATCATATTTGCTTTGATTAATTTAAGATTCCAAATTTCAAAAGCAGACGCCAAACATTTGTTTATTTGAGTAAGGTTGAGTCATATTTAATTCAAAGCTGAGTCATAAGTAGCTAAAAAACCTGGAAAAACAAACCAGTCATACTTTCTTCCTCGAACAGATTGCTTTTGTTGATTGAATGTTCCAAGATTAGGGGATCTTTGAAGACGAGGATGACGAGTGAGTGATAACTACCCGTCAAAAATCCCTTTTGAGATGAAACAAACCAGAAAAATAGAAAATTAATCTTTAGATATTACAGAAAATTCAATTACTCGGTTCCGATTCAACACCTAAAATAAACTTCAATTTATCCAGAATCCAACAAAGCCCGACAGTTCATCTTTTTTCTCCGTTACCTGTTCACTCGTCAACAATTGGTTTCATTACGAGGTTAAATAGAAAAGGTATGAAGAAAGGGTAGCGCATTGTCCTTTGATCAACCTTCTTGATTATGAAAAATAGTTGCTGGAACTTGGAACAGGATGATTCATGACCAAGAGAATATCTTGGACAGGGACATAATAAGCTGTAAAAATATTTTCTTTTTTTAACAACGAACAATGACCATTTTGACAAAACATGGTAAATCTCATCTTTCGATTGAACATCGAAAAAATTAACCAGTTGAATAACGAAAGAAAAATGATTTCCGTTTAGTATTTTTCTTCAAACAAATAACTTGTCGCTTTACAGTGAAGTTCCGCTATAGTGAACCTTCCTTTATTAGTAGAGTTTTACACAAAGGTATTATATAAAGTTCGTTATACAAGAGTTTATATTAAAACAAAAGGGTTTAAGAAAAGGAGTGAAAGATGCACAGGTTTATCTACGATCTTAATTTTTTCCATCTGTTTCTCTGTTTACTGTCTATCTCGCTCAACCCTTTTCTTAAGAATTTTTAAAAATTCCCTTCCATTTCATTAAACAGAGTTTATTTTTCAAAAGCTTCATCTGAATCTGAAATTATTCAACTGTGACGGTTCCTCTGATATTATATCATCCAACAAGTCATTAATCACTTTAGAGAGACTTTTAATAAACCTTTGGATAATGTTTGAAGAGCAAAAAATAAACTAGAGATTAGTCAAACTGTATTTTTCTTCGCTGGTTTTTGTCAATTTGTATTTTTTAAATAATAAACAGAGAGAAGTGTTTATTTTCTGCCTCGTGTCATTCTCCCAATGCATATTTTTCCACGGGATTTACCTAATCAGGAATGCGTATTATTAAAAAAGTTAAAATATAATTTTCAAAACAAAGCTTTGAATGACAAAGTGGAATTTGCTATTAAATTCAATTTTTACAGCTAAAATAATAGCGTTTTTTGAATCTGTAAGAATTTTGAAGATGACAAAATTGTCTTTTTTAACGGAGTTTTTATAGAAGGTATGAATTATGACGAGGCGATTAAAATTCATACGTAATTTTTTTCAACAGTTATTTTCACCTCGTTAAGTACACAGTATTTTCTTGAGATGAAGAAAAAAGAGGAGGAGACGGAATAAAAACAATGCAGCCTAATAAGACGTGACATTATTTTCCCATTTTTGGTAATAACACAGCAAATAAAGCTTTCTTATAGCGGACGAACGTGGATTTTAACCGTCAACTGTATAACGTCCCATTTTTAGGTTCGTTTTAGTAAAGTTTGTAATTCAGGTGGGGAGGGAATAAAAAAGTAATAAAAATTCATGGCTTCATCTATTTCAAAAGGAGTTTATGAGATAGATCGCAATTACGTAAAATTGCAGAATTGCATTCCTTACTTATGGGGAGATTTAATATATGGATCAGGAGTATTTTTTTATTACGACAGGAACTTGGTTCCGTTAGGAATTTAAATTTATAACGAGGCAAGGTCGTGAAGTTTTTTCTCACAAATTTATCATCCTCTATTTGCATTGGGAGAGCTATTGCATAAAATCTGATAAAATCATGGAATGGCAAAGAAGTTCAATGCATTCATCATAATTATCTCAAAAATATAAAAAAGCTTTGCTTTTGTTTTTATCACAGCTTCAACTATCCTCTAATTTTTCTCTAACGAATTGCACATTAAATTTGCACGAGGAATAGAATCTTTCACGAAAGAAAATCCAAAACTTTTCTTTTTTCACAAAATTCAAACGGGTTTAAGTTAAGTGGATGATTATTCACATAAAAAATCAAGTTTTTATGAATTTTTAAAAAATGAGCATCGGCTTGTAAAAAATTGAGTGATTTTATACTGAAAGGAATGCACGTGATAAATTACATAAAGTTTGACACTTTAAAGCCTAATTAATATCGAGATTGTGTGAAAATGAGTAATTGCTTTTAAAAAATCCGATGATTAATTAACCAACAAGTTAACTTTGACAGTTTTAATTCCAACTGATTTGTTCTGTCAAGCTTAAGCCGTCAGATATTATTCAGGTGACCTTAAATCACTGTTATTGATAGAATCCAATTAATTTCAAAGATTACAGAATGAAAATTGGAAGGTGACAAATTGGAAAAGGTGATTATTTAAAGATCAAGGCTTATTTTGTGATCCATTTCAATCATTTTAAGCTCTTTTGGAATTCGATACAAAATCAATACAAAAGATGGATTAACTTTGCAAAAGGTATAAAAATCTATTTGTAAAAAATAGACTTTGTCGTAAACCCATTTTATAAATTATTCATTACTGCAGGAAATAAATATTTTTCAGAGGTATTTAGCGTACAAATTAAAATGAAGATTTTATTTTCATGACAAGCCAACTCAACACAAGTGGAATAAAAAAGTAAAAGCATTTTTCTTTCCAGAAAGGTATCATTTAACACTGTTATTCCTTTCAAAGATTTTTTTAAAGCCGACAAAAGGTTCAACTTTGGAGAATTTTAGTTTTTATTTGCTCTAATAGAAGAGGATTGTTTTCCTACTTGTTTTTTTACCTTTGAAGGCTGTCCATTTTCTTGTGAAATAATTTTAAAATGACCACAAGCAAGAGCTGAAAAGTTGTTTGAAGATTTTAATGAAGAAAACCACTGCAAAGGTTTCAAAGTTTATATTACAGAGTTTTCAGAAGTACGCCCGAAAAGTTTTTTGCTAAAGAGATCAGCTTACAGCGAGTTTTAAAAAAGTAAGTCAGCCTTGTTGAGGTTATAAAAGGGTCAGTTTTGTGACAAAGTAGAAATCGTCTTTTTAGTTACTTTACTACATCGGCTTATCTTGAATCTGAAAATTCAAGTCAATAAACAAGAAGAAGCTTTTTTAAAGTATTTTTATTTGAACTTTTTTGTCGTTGCCAGACCTAACGTAGCCGTATAAAAAGTGCTAAACAATCTTGTATTTTATATCGGTAACAGGGGAAAAATCTTGAAAGGTTATAAATATAAAAAATGCAGGTTTTTGAAGTTTTAAAAACTCCGTTATCAAAGTGTCAAGGTTGCACATTTGTCCTTTTCAGGTTTTTTTTCTAGTGACAACAGTTAAGTGCGTAAAACCCTGCTAGAACATAATTTTCAAAGCAATTAAAAACTTGTAAGTTTGGCCTATTTCATTTTTAATACATTGTTAGAAAAGGTGTCTTCTCGTGAAATTATTATTGGCAGTTGCTGTAAAGCAATAAAAATGACAAAGTCTTCAAATTTTAAGATTGGGGTGTTGTCAACTTTGTTTAGAAGTTGACAATTTCTAATAAAACAATAATGTTAAGTTAATTTTTAATTTATATTGCAATTAATTTTTTTAACTATTAGCTATCCCCTTTCAGGAAAACTTTATTTACCTATAAATAATCAGAATGTCAATAAAATCTAAAAAATAAACCAGTTTAACCAGAAAAGTTGAAAAGTTGGTGAAATACCATTGTTTACAAGTTTTGGGGTTTAATATAAAATCAATTTTAATCTTTTGTAAAACGGGAAATTGTACAATACTCGTTTTAATAAGGTGATTTTGTATAAAAATTATAGCTTTTGTTGAAAAAGGGAAATGAGGTATTCATTACGTAACATTAGCTAATCAAATGTGCACACACGGCAGGTTCAAATTGCAATAATGAAATTAAAAAAATAATAATTTCTTGAATCAAAGGCAATGAACTTGAAGTATCGATTCAAATCTAATATTGCTCAATAGGTTCATGCAAAAATTTTGCGAATATGATTGGCAGTTAATCAAAATGGTTTAGACAAGTTTTACAAGAATATTTGCAATTTATGATGGATGGGTATAGAAAAAAGTATTTGTTTTTATTATTACTAGATTGAAAATCTAGTTATGAAATCAGTATGTTAGTCTGTCTGTCTGTCTGTCCGTCTGTCCGTCTGTCCGTCTGTTTCCGCAAGAACTCAAAAACGCCTGAACAGA